>AYEL01072513.1:0-19100 GCA_000484575.1 Olivierus martensii
TATATATATATATATATATATATATATATTTTGACTAAACATTTTTATAAAAGGCATTTCACATCATGTATTATATAATACAGTATGACTAGATATGTTGCAGAAACTCTGTTGTTTTCTATGAAATCAGAAAAATCAAAATGATGGATTGAGAAATAGAATTAGTGCATCCTCTGGCTGCCTTTACCAGCCCTTTTTGTAAATAACTTTCATTTTCAGATTTGGCTAAGGCATCAGTTCATCTGTATAAAAAGTTCATCTACTTATTTGTCAATAATAATGAAGAATAAATGGTGCTAAAATGAATTTTAATCCTTTCAAACAAAGCTCTGAATATTATTTTTTTTGTAACAGAAGATCATATGACCAGTCTAGTAAGAAGATAAGAAAAAAATATAGGCTTTTTATAAACTGATGTTTTATTATCTGAATCTGTGAGATTTATATTGACATTAAGAAAATGAATCACACTCTCACAGAGTTGATTCAATGGTAGACTAAGGCCTAATTATGTATCACTAAGGTCTTTAATGAGACCTTGTGTCTTATCAATATCCTCTATGATACAAAGGATATCATCCATATATCTGACATATAATTTGATATATGGTAACAGTACAGATTTATCTATAGGTCGATTAGGCTGCGTCCTAGGGCCCCGCTATTTTAGGGATCCCAAAACTATCAATCTGTTTTCAACTTATATAAAATTTTAATATGAAAAAATGGGTTTGGATTTATCTATAGGTCGATTAGGCTGCGTCCTAGGGCCCCGCTATTCTAGGGGTCCCAAAACTATCAATCTGTTTTCAACTTATATAAAATTTTAATATGAAAAAATGGGTTTTTATTAAAGTGCTAGATAGAAAGTAAAATTTTAAAGTATCCGTCTATTTTTAAAGTTTCCTTATAACTTGTAAGGAACCTTTAAAATTAGACATAGCTGATTTGAATTTTTGGAGTATCTGTCTATTTTTAGTTTCCTTATAACTTGTAAGGAACCTTTAAAATTAGACATAGCTGATTTGAATTTTTGTTTGTTATAACTTATAATGAACAAAAATTCAAATCAGCTATATTTTGAGTGTAGGAAATTTGTTGCAAAAAACGAAGGTAAGACACATGAAAGTAGACAAAGATGGCTGTCCAAAATGAGAACATGATTAATTCAGTAAAAATTTTACTTTCCATCTAGCACTTTAGTTTTTTATATTATTTAACAATATAACCAAAGAAGCCTAGAAAAAAAGTCTGTCTATGCTACAGATACATTATGTATCATACATGGAACCACATATTTAGTTCTTTTAAAATTTATACCGGAAGCAGTGTTTTCAAATTTGATTTTGAATTTTGGAACTAAAATTTTGTTGGTATCTTTATGACATTTTTCAGGTTTGTTGCTGAAAAACGTTGAATTACTTTACCTTCTATTTTTTATATAGGCACAGAAAGTGTCTCATTTAGTGAGCCATTTCTTTTAAATAATTTTTAAAATTTTCTCTAATGTCTCAGCACATGATTTTATTAAACACATCTCTGAGTGTCTTTCATGTGATGCTTGGGCAGGAAATCCAATTTACTGGTAGGTATTTTTTGAGGAAGTCTGTCTGTGCTACAGATACATTATGTATCATACATGGAACCACATATTTAGTTCTTTTAAAATTTATACTGGAAGCAGTGTTTTCAAATTTGAATTTGAATTTTGGAACTAAGATTTTGTTGATATCTTTATGACATTTTTCAGGTTTGTTGCTGAAAAACGTTGAATTACTTTACCCTCTATTTTTTATATAGGCACAAAAAGTGTCTCATTTAGTGAGCTATTTCTTTTAAATAATTTTTAAAATTTTCTCTCATGTCTCAGCACATGATTTTATTAAATACATATCTCTGGGTGTCTGACTGAGTGTCTTTCATGTGATGCTTGGGCAGGAAATCCAATTTACTGGTAGGTATTTTTTGAAAAATTTTACTGAAAATAAAATTTACAAAAAAGTTTAAAATTACAAAAAATTATGTAGAAAATATTTTTATAAAACAAATTGTAATTTTTATACCATATTGAATTTTATGATAAAAAAATATATATATTAGTTTTCATATTTTGTAAAGCCTCACTGACCTTGTCTCAACTCATTAATCTAGGATTAACTTTAAATCAGATCAGGTATTTTAAGATAGAATTTATAAAAACCCTTATGTGAATTAGTCAAATAAAATTAATTTCAGAGATGATTATTATTTTTAGGGGCCCCAAAGTCATGCTCATCCTAGGGCCCCCAAAAATGCAAATCTGGCCCTGTATGGTAAGTGCAATTTCATTGATGCCAATACAGCAATACCTCGCATAGTCTGGTTAATTGGTTCCTCTTACTGGACTAATTGAAACAGGACTGTTCAAGGTACGTAATCTATGGGAAAATTATAATTGGTTCCAGGAAATTTTCGATTTGCTCATATGTTTTTTTAAATTGTAAATTCTTACACTAATAATTATTTCTTTACACATTAAACATTAAAATCTTTATAAAAGATATATAATAGATAGTAGAAAGAGGTAGAAAGTGGGTCCAAGCCCATAAAGACGAATTAATAAAGAGGACTCGCTCAGCAGGTGAATGCATTCGCTTTCTCCAAATTGGTCACTCAGTGCCATTCTGAACTCAGAGCGGTGCTCTGCGTAAGACTGAATGATTCAACAAGAGATGAGAAGTATCTGGTGGTGGCCAGCAGACAAAATTGTTTTGGTTGCTCACGAGTTATTATCTACTTGAAAAGGTACATTTCATGAAAAATTAATGTTTAATAAAACAAGATGAATGAATTTAAAGTTTTATTGTAAATAAATAAACAAAAAATTTTAAATGAGAGATCTTTTTTATCAAAAAAACAACGCAAAATTGATGTCTGCATGAGTTTCTTTTGTTTCCATTTTTTGTACATCTCTCTACATCGAACTGAATTTATACTAACAAATGTTGTTAAGATAAATTTGGCATGAAAGATCTTTTTTATCAAAAAAACAATGCAAAATTGATGTCTGCACGAGTTTCTTTTGTTTCCATTTTTCGTACATCTCTCTACATCGAACTGAATTTATACTAACAAATGTTGTTAAGATAAATTTGGTAATACTGGAGCAGCCCCTGCATGTATTAGCTCATCAAATAGTGACTATTCAAGTCATATATTAGTAGCAAACACACTTACATTTCATATTTATTCTAAAAAAATAAAGTAAATTAAAAATTTCGCTATTCAAGTCATATATTAGTAGCAAACACACTTACATTTCGTATTTATTCTAAAAAAATAAAGTAAATTAAAAATTTTTTATTAACAATTACTCCATACTATAGTGAAGCCTAGACTATTTGAAACCAGACTATGCGAGGTATTGCTGTTAAAATCTATTAGCTCCAGATAATAAGACATCAGTTTATAGAAAGCCTACATTTTATCCCATCCTCATTCAAGCCTGATCGTATAACCCCCTCTTTCAAAAAACAGCATTCAGAGCTTTATTTGAAAGGATTATAAAGCACATTATAGCAACCATGAAAGCAAAACAAGATGAGCTTAATATAAGCCAGATTGTATAACCCCCTCTTTCAAAAAACAGCATTCAAAGCTTTGTTTGAAAGGATTATAAAGCACATTATAGCAACCATGAAAGCAAAACAAGATGAGCTTAATATTATTATAAATTATATGCCATTAATGGCTATATGTACAGTTTCATGTTAAGACTGTATGATAAATGCTAAATGATATGTCAAGAAAAAGCCAATGTAATCCAATATCCAGCAAAATAATGAACTTATTATAGAATTGTCTAATTATATATCCATGACATATGATCCAGCACTGAGAAATAATATTCAAACTGTAAAGAAAAAGACAAATTAAGTTATTGTTTATTTATTTGATCAAAACATCCTACATAAAAACAGATGATCCCTTCAAAACAAATCTAAAAATATAAGAGATATAGATAACAAAAAATTAGTAACTAAAACTATAATTTAAAAATCATTGAGAGCCAACAGTCAGTGAAATCTGTTGTACGTTTTAGATGCACAAACAAGAAAACAGCTCATTGATTTATCTGTATGACATTTCTTAATGTGAATAAATTCTGTCATTCAAACTGTAAAGAGAAAGACAAATTAAGTTATTGTTTATTTATTTGATCAGAAACATCCTACATAAAAACAGATGATCCCCTCAAAACAAATCTAAAAATATAAGAGATATAGATAACAAAAAATTAGTAACTAAAACTATAATATAAAAACCATTGAGAGCCAACAGTCAATGAAATCTGTTGTACATTTTAGATGCGCAAACAAGAAAACAGCTCATTGATTTATCTGTATGACATTTCTTAATGTGAATAAATTCTGGTTTTCTTAAATTGGCTTGTGGTATATTGTAATGAATAATAATTGCATTGAGTGTTCCATTAATGTATTTATTAATCATTTTTAAATCTTGCATGGATATAATTTTATCAAATTGATGGAAAGTCAAATTGACAATCATGGCCAGATAAAGATCTCATTTGATTGTTATTCATAATACAAATCATAACAGAAATTGCTCAATTACATGCTGTAGCTAGATTTTCGAGAAAACTATATAAAGCAGAAGAATAGATTATAAAACTGAAGGAAATTGTTGAAATAAAATTTAATGAAAACCACATATGCAGAGCATGAGAGCTTGAAATATTTTATAAGTATCTCTTTGTAAATACAGTTTTTTTATGAAGTTTGCTCACTAGATAATGAATATAATATTTATAAGATAATTCTTAAATCTTTATGGAGTTCTGCAAGATAGATTAGATGTCCATAGCAGTTTAGAGGTGAAATATCACTGATATTTTTAAGAGAAAAAATCATATAAGCTGATTTATTATAATTGATATTTAGAGGTGTTTGAAACATCACTGATATTTTTAAGAGAAAAAATCATATAAGCTGATTTATTATAATTGATCTTTAGATTATTCTTGGTAAACCAATTTACTTCTATGTGAATATCATTAATTAAAGTTAATTTATTATTGCTAAATAATTTGAAATCATCTGCATAACCAAGCAGTTTGAATGAATATTAAAACTGGATTCACATATATAACAAAAAGAAGGGCACTTAGGGAGGATCCTTGAGCAATCCCAAAGTTGGTATATAAGTGACAGCCCATGATCTTTGAGTATCTCAGGAGAGATAGAAGTTCCAAGCCTCCACTTTCAAAATCAGAATATATTGAATTTCAGCTTTCAACAAAGATACAAATCAAGTAAAAGAGTATATTGGAAAAACATCTAAGCTACTTTTATGTATTCAAAATTGCATATTAATAGTTGTTCATTATGTCAGTATAAATTAGCATATAAGAATGCAACATTTCAAATTGAATATATTCTATATTTTTCTTTTCTCTGTTCTTTTTAACTAATGTTATATTGAACTGATTATGGCTTTTTTTAAGCCAAAACATTTTTCTAATGTTTTAGTAATTAAATATTATATTCTTATAAAAAGTACTTGTAAATATTCTATACTGTTGATTTAAAATAGGTTAGTTTTATTTATTGGGTTGTTCGGAAAGTTTGTGCGTTTTTTTTAATAAGCAAATAAAACAAAATTTTAAAATTTAAAGATAATTTTATTCAGTAAAATACTTTTCCGTTTGAATTTACAACCTTTTCCCATTAAGTCGGTAGTTTTTTGATGCCATTTTCAAAAAATTTTGGTGGTTGTGATTCAAAAAATAAGAGAAAAAACTGGATTCACATATATAACAAAAAGAAGGGCACTTAGGGAGGATCCTTGAGCAATCTTTCAGACTCATGACGATAGATAACTGATTCTCATTACACTAGTGTTGCTGAATACAGTATTGCTATGTATTATTTATCAACAATGATATTTACTTACAATTTTATTAAAGAATGAATATTTATATTAATGTGGCAACAGTGTGTTGACGATGTGTATGTAATAGGATGCGAAGAAACGATCCGCTCCATTGTGTTAGTCTATATTGTCTTGTAGAAAGGTTTAACCTGAAAAATTACCTTGTACAATAAAATGTTATAATTTTTATATAAGGATTTTTTTAAGAAAGCGCACAACAAGTATTGCTGTACGTAGTATTGCCATACTTTCAAAAAATCCCTAAAATATATCAAAAATTGAAAATTATTTTTCTGCTACGGTCCCAATTAAGCATTTAAATTATGTATTAGTTTATTAGTTTGGTTTCCATTCGTTGAGATTTGTCCCAATTATGTGGCTGTCCTAATTAATTGGTATCCCAATTAAGTGGAATCCATTGTATATAATTATTATTTTGATTAGTATTGCATTGAAAACATTAAACCAAACTTTTATAATAGAAAATATTTTAAAATAAAAGCCACATATTATTGTTTCATACATCAAGAAACAATTTCATGCAGGTGACAAAGTGTCATAGTCTCTATTGTTGACTGAGTGACTCCTTACAATTTGTTGTGAATAGATCATTTTTTACTAATACAGTTATAATTCTCTTTACTTAAGCATTTATATAAAATTACTAGTTTCATGCACTTCACTCATTTTATGCTGTTCTCTCATACTACTAAACATCATTCTGTTCATTGATCTCATTATTTTATCATATATTGATTTTATTTAGCAATAAGTATGTCCATATTTTTACTATATTGAATACAATACAAAACTCTTTGCCACAGATTGTACTGAAAGTAATAAACACAATCTTCCTAAAGTAAAATTGAAATTATGATCTGTTATAACTGAAAATCATTGGAACAAGGTGGTATCAAAATTGGAACATATGTAGGCTTTCTGTATACCATAGTTTCATGTTGCCCCTATTTTATTTCTACATGTATATCTAGGAAGTGTATTGTTGTTTTACTTCTAATAATAAAAATTCTATTTGTAATTTGAATGTTTAAACTTAAGAATTTTTGATTCTTAACTAGGTTTACTAGTTTAATTCTCTGCTATAACAAAAAGTGTTAAAGATGACCATATAATTAGCCAAAAATGCTACAGAAAATAAATATATTATGTTTCCAAAACTGCTGTATAAGTGCTGTTTATTTTTTATTTTGATCTTAAGTATCATATTACTAGTGCGATATTGTTCCATGTGGCATTGTCTTCTTTTCAGTCAACGATCAATATAATGCCATAACATTGTATAGATATCATAATCTACCTAGTTCTAATAGCTTTTGCATAATTTTTCCAATTTATGCAAAATCTGAGTTATATAAAATCCTTCAGTCCCAATTATTTGCATAAATCAGGAATATGTATATATAAAAAACAAATATATATTTTGTTTTCAATTTTTATTACTCTAATAGTGAAAAATGTATAAAAAGTTTCATATTTTATGTTTCATAATTGTTATTTTAACCAGGAGTGCATTTAATAATTTTTATGATAAAATTTCTATATATTATTAATTATATTCTATATATTATTACTTATGATAAAATTTTTAAGATTTCAAGATTTAAACATGTTAATTAGGGTAAACATCTTGAACAGATTACCATGATAGTTGTTTAACAAATACATAAATCAATAATCCAGTTACAACTGAAAAAATTTTTGATTGTTTTATAAATGAATCACTGTATATGAATATTTAATTATACTTGTAAAATGATTCTAATAAAATTGAAATTAAATAAAATTCAGCAAATAATATTTTTCAGGTGATCATATCATTTCATCAAAGCAATCAGTTACTTCTGGTTCTCTTTCTTCTTCAAACTGGACTACACGAAATTCACAACAAAAACAAAATGAAACAACTGAAGTCCAACATATTATATGTTCTCCTTCTATAGCACAAATGGATGAAGATGGTATGTAATAATTTAAGTATTACAAAATGATTTTATGAATTAAAACAGCTTATACATATTTATATTATTATTTTTATTGTTTTAACGATAAATTCAATAACAACTAATATTTTGTAAAAAAAATAAAGATAAAAATCAAAGTGTGTTACCTATATATGATTTTAAAATTTTATAAACAATGGAATTATATTTAAATTTCAAGCATAACTTTAAATTGAAAAAAATAACTTGGAATTTTATTTGGAAAATATGCTAGCAAAAATTTTTGTCAATAGTGAAAAATACCAGCAATGTTTTAGTTTTAGTATTTGCTAAATACCAAAATACTAGTATTGGAAGCTCTAATTGTAAGAGTAGTTTATGTTACAGGAAATAGTTTATAATATGATATAAAATATAAATACAACATATTTTGATAGTTGTTATCATATCTCCTAGCATTACAGATAAGCTATAAATATAATATATAAAATTTTTCATTTTATCACAATAATTATTTAGGTTAATTTTACTTACATAAGATTTGAATTTTGCAATATTGTTAAGAATACAAGTCTTGTTTAAAAAGTTAAGGAGTTCCATATCTTTAACTTTATACATAATTGAAAATTCTTCAGTTTCTGTTGGCAATAAAGAATTGATATACAAATGTTCATATCAATTCTTGACCTTAAGAAAAACTTGAGAATATATTTTATTTCTAGTGCTACATATATTTGCTCTAATAAAGTCTGCTCAAGAATAGTCATATTATTATTTAAGAAAGAAATTGTGAAGAGAAAAATAGTCTCAACTAATGTTAATATTGAAAAATATTTATGATTATATAAGGATTTTCTAAACATTTCCAATATAGTCAGGACAATCCATAAGTTCATGCATATTTTTGAGGAATTTTGAAACAATTCTTTTTATATAGAATTTTCAACTCTGTGTAAAGTTAAAGATATGGAACTCTGTAACAATATTGCATAAGTCAAATCTTATGTAAGTAAAATTAACCTAAATAATTATTGTGATAAAATGAAAAATTTTACATATTATACATAAATCTTGGGAGTAGGCAATGTAAATATGTAAATATAATTAAAGTAGGCATTTTTGTAGATTTGCCTTTTTATTACATTGTTACATCGTAACTTTGACAACATTCCAAACTTTAAAAATAAAAATTATAAAACAAACTTCTAAAACGTAAATATTAAAAAATACACAAAGCAGTTATTCCATGGAACAGATATGCATTTCGGCTTCATATGCACCCTCTTCAGTCGTACACAAGATAACCGCAATAATCTTAACATCAAACATAATATTTTAAATTAAATTAAAAAAGTTAAAATTTAGAACTGCCATTTCGTTACAAGTCCTATTTTTCCACAATTTGTACATAAATCTTGGAGTAGGCAATGTAAATATGTAAATATAATTAAAGTAGGCATTTTTGTAGATTTGCCTTTTTATTACATCAAAGTCAAAGTTACAATGTAACAATGTAATAAAAAGGCAAATCTACAAAAATGCCTACTTTAATTATATTTATTTTATATATATTATATTTATTATTGCATAAAATAAATTACATTTAATTTTATGCAAACACACTAACTAAATTAAGCTGTATCTAAAATATGCTGTTTGTATCAATATGCTTTTTTTTTTAATTTTTATTCTTGTCGAATATTTATGAAAATCAATAATAAATTGATCAATTGATATGCCCATTTCATAAGCTATGCAATTAAGCTATGTAATTGAGGCTGAAGGGTTCAGTTACATACCTTAATTGGGTTTCAGCTCATTGAAGGTTTTACACAGCTCAAATTCTGCATAAATCAGAAAATATTTTTTAACAAAAATTTTGAATCAAAAATTACTGGGGCTGTGTGGATTATAGTGATTGCACCTATACAATATTACGGTGGTATATTGTTTCCTGTCTGAAAGGGAGAAAACATTGAATGGAAAAATATTGTACCAGTAAAATGATTCTTAAAATTAACAAGTAATATATAAAACATAAATAAATCAAGTAATATAAACTTTTAAATGTTGTAAACCAACATGATCAAATTTCTAACTTACTAGTGTTGAACATTGAACATCGGTTTTGATATCAATGTTCGATGTTTTGGTATCGATATTCAATGTTTTTTTCTGTTTATGTAGTAGAATTGACATTTGTTCAGTAATATTCTGTAATATTTTCATAAATGGAATTTTTTATAATTAGTGAAGATTTTACTTAATTTTTTAGTTTTGCATTAGGAAAATTGAACAATCCATCTAGCAATATGATTTAGTACCTTGGTTTGTCACATGAAACATTATCGTCATTTAATTAATATTCAAAACACTTTTGGTTTCTTTTTTTATTTCAAATTATTTATACCTTTTGTAGGTCAGTAAGTATGCTTCCTAAAAGTTTTCTGTGGCAACATTTTGCTAAAAGTAAAATAATTCTACAACTTGTATAAGAACTGAAAACTAGTGGTAATACCATCAATTTAAGGTGTCATCTTGAAAGCAAACATCCATAAGTTCTTGGAATTAGAAAGAATTGCAGAAGGAAGAAAAATGTTATCAAGAGACTGACAAAGCGTCATCATCACAATCTCTCCCAGCAAAACAAAGAAAAATTTCTGAGACGTTTAGGAGATTGAGGAGTTCAAATCAGGTGGATCAGCAGAAAATATTGTAAATCAAGCTCTTATGTTTATGGTGTGTAAAGACATTAAGCAATTGAGAACTCACTTGCTCAGCTGTTCACAATCCACAATTTCATAAAGACAATAGCACCTTCATACAAAATTCCTTCTCGACCAATGATTAAAAAACCAATGTCTGATAAATTTAGTAATATGGTATCCATAGTCAAACAACAGCTCAAATAGAAATTTTGAGCTGTTGTTTTTTATATTGGAAGAATGGCATAACAGCAAGTATCTTCTAGCTAATAAACTAAAGCAGTTAATAAAATACTAGAAAATAGATGAAGAATATGTCAATACTGTTATTATGGCAATGCACAAAAAATATGATGTTTTCTAACATCGAACTTCTAACATTTCTAACATCAATGTTTTTGGAACTGATATTTTCTAACATCGATGTTACCTTTCAATGGTTTTATCGATGTTAAACATCAATGTTTATCTATTAATGTTCAACTCTATAACTTATAATAAATGTTTATGCTTCATACTTCAAAACAAGAAAAAAATTTGGAAAATTTTTAACCAAAATCAGATTTATAGAGATCAGTTATATGCATGTTGGAAAATATTTGTATATATTTTATTATTATTAACAATTTGTTGCTATTTCAATGGCAATTTTTTCTCCATCTTTGTAGGACGACTCTGTTTTGATGTGAAATAATTAGAGAGAAATTTTTGATTTCATTTATTTCAAAATGCAGTCAAATGCAAAACCAAAATGAAAATGTCATCAGTATGATGACATTTTCATTTTGCATTTAATTTTTTTGCTGCACTAGTTGCAGTTTCATTTCCAAGAACAAAAAGTATAAAATATGGTGTTTATTTCAATATGCTTTTTTTTTAAATTTTTATTCTTGTCGAATCTTTATGAAAGTTGATGATCAATTGATATGCCCATTGCATAAAATAATTTTTGATAAATATTCAAGTTAAATTAATCAGGCAATAACTCACAACAATAACTTTAAGAAAATATGCCTGAACTTATGGATTGATCTTATACATAATTATTTGTATTCAGCAAATTTGAAACTATATAGAAAATTATTGCATAAACTTTAATAATAGTATTGCATTTTTATTGTGAATAATATATATTAAATTTTACTAATTTTAAAAAATATTATTTCTTATTAGAAATATTTTTTTTCATATTTAATCTAAATTATTTTTATAAAATTTAACAATTTATATTTTTCCCACAAGGTCCACAATGGAGTCCAGCTGCAGTAAATCTATTAATCAATTTTTACAAACAACATAAATCAGAGTTTGATGATCCAACTGTAAAAAAACGTACAATATGGAATTTAATAACATCTCATATGAGAGAAATAGGATTTCAGTTTGAAGCCAGTGTTGTTGAAAGAAAATGGAGGAATCTGTTGGGAAGTTATCGAAGGATTGTATTTCATAATGATAGGCCTGGTAATAAGAAAATATCATGGCCATATTATAAAGACTTTGAAGATTTATATGGCTGGAAAAAATCAGGTATACAGAATGGAAATGGCTTTACAGAATGTGGTATTAAAGTGTCCTCTTCAGAAAATTTTCTTCCGAATGGTATCACACAAACTGAAACAGAAGATGAAGTAAATGGTATTATAACAAATTGCATTTCTAAACAAACTATTAGTAAGCGAAAAAAGAAAAGTCGTCAGCCTACCTGGTTCTTAGCTTGGACAAAAAGATGGGAAGAACAGCAAGCACTTTTATTGAAAGAGACATGTCGAATGCACAAAGAAAAAATGGATATGATGATGAAACTAATTGAAGCTATTAAAGAAAAAAAATAAAAGGAAAATTAATTTGAATCAATAGATTTGTTTTCAAGACTAATAAATCAAAATAATTGTTATCAATAATTGTAAATTCTAAATCTTCTGACAAGAAAAAAAAACAGAATTTTTTGTATTAAGAATTTATGATAATTATGTAAATAATGAATAATCTTGCAATAGTTTAACAAAAAATACAATTAAAAAAAATAAAATTTAAATTGGTTTGTTATATATATATTTTATATATTACATAACAGCACTTATATTCATTATGCTTTTTCTAAATCAGAAATATACATTAAATCTTTAAGAAAGTCAGATAGTTCAAAGAATTTTATATATATTATTACTGTAAATTAAGCCTATATATTGAATAATTATAGAGGTTTTATTTAATAGTGACAAAAATGCCTGGTATTGCCAGGTACTATTTTGCAAATAATTATCTCTTATGTATAGTCTGTGTGTTATAAATTTTAAAGCCTGTGATTTAAATTGTGCAATCTATATATTTTTTAATTTTGAGTAGTATTGAAGTAAAAATGCCTCAGTCTGAGCTTGATTACCTATGATTTTAACAATTCTAAACTTAAAATGTCCGAAAAGAAATCATGTTAGGCAGCTTTCATAGTCTAGTAACTTGGATCTCAGAATCCCTAGACTGCAAACTGAGGCAGTTTTTTCTGCTGCTAAATTAGTCAAATTATATTTTAATTATTAATTTGTAAATGATACTATGTTTGGTTTCAATTATTTAGTTTTATTATTTATTCAAAGATGAACTAAACTAGTATAAAAAAGTTTGAAGGAAATAATCAAAGCTTAAATATAAAAACATTGTTGGGAGCAGCATTAAAGTATTAAAAATATGTATATATTAAATTTTGATATTAATAATAATTACATTATACAGTTATACTAAATCTGTTAAAGAAATAATTATGCTATTTATTAATCTTTAAATGCTAATATACTAATTTTACAGCGGATTAGATTTATAACAAAAATAAGATTCTCTATCATCTAACTTTAAATTTTAAAAGTGTGTTAAGAAATTTTATAAATGATATCTGATTTTTCAATAAATGAAACGGGTAAAATAAGAACAGTTTTCCTTAAAACTCAATACTCATAATAATATACGGAAGTTGAGTATTTTAAAGGTATATTAATACAAGATAGTTTTATCAAATGATTAGTTTTAATAATATATTTTAATAGTTATTATGCATTGAAGTAAAAACTATAATTGATAAATTAGAAAAACATTGAAATACTATACTATAATATGCAAAATTAAATATACCGAATAGATATAACTAACACATTTTGTAGCACTTTTAAACAAATTTTGTCACTTTTTAAATAAGTGAGTTTTATTTTATGTCTGACGCTCATTGTAGCATATTTTCATTTGCCATCAAATTTTAAATCTTTAATGCTTTAATTTTTGATTATTATTGCTAAGATCTAATGTTTTCACACACACACGTGAAAATTAATATGTAATCAGATATATGAATTCAGATATATTTTGCCAGGTGGTTTTTATAAGAATAAAAAATAATGCGAACATAAGACAAAAAACAATTCGGCTCTAGGCAGAAAAAAATACAAATAATTTTCGACCACTGTCAATTGCTATAAGAAATGTGATGATATCCCGAAAAATTTTGTCTTATGATATTCGAACTCTATGTTTATTCGATGTTCTTGGTTCATTTACAGAAAGACATTTTGTTTGAAATGCTTTTTCTGAGAAATGAACTATCATGGTGAAAGCAAAGAAGCCCACTGTTGCCGATAGTTCAAAGATATATACTGCCAGCATTGATGAATAAAACTGGTTTAATATTAAATACAAAATTATTGCAATTGTTTTTTACAGTTGACAAACTGGTTAAACACGAAACTCTTCGGGACATCCTCACATTTCTTATAGTACCTAATCAAAACAAGAACCATGTCAAATTTTCTTATTCTGATTCAGGATCTCTCGATAATGATTCATGCTTAATTAACAGAAATCGGGCTATACATAGATTATTTAAAACTTGACAATCACGATTTAAGTGATGACAACAATGGTAATGATGGAGTAGAAGATATAAAAGATGTCAAATTAATGATTAAAGTCATCTTTTCTAGTCGTCAGCTTATATAGAAACTAAAATGTTTCGTTAATTATTGAAAATGGGGTTCTAACATTTTGCATATTAATCTTGCTCATGGATTTATGTATAACGCCCAAGTTTGGTTCAACTCGGCATCGTACAGTTCTCTTTCTTTCCTTGTGAGTGATAGTAATCACTGAGTAACTTATAATATCCGATAATAATATAAATAGTTACCCAGTGACTTAATCATTGATTTTAATTATTTTATGCCGCTTTCCACCCGGTGATTACTAAGTGGTAGAACACTTCAGCTCATCTGATGATATTAATAGCCAACCCCACATGGGTATAAACGGTCTGTTTGAAGATGTGGGATCCGAGAATTGAACCCGGATCTTCCGGATAAAAGCATAGTACACTTCCATACTTTTAACTACTTGTAACTATAAGGAAATACAGTAGATGCTAATTATTTTTATGTGATTTTTAATCACAGTTAGATTTCGGTTTTTAAATTAATAATATATAATAGAATCAAATTTCGTGAATTTTTTTCAGTAGGATCAGAGATATTTTATATGAACTGCTATTCAAAAGATGATTATTTTAACAAGCAAGTTTTCTTAACTTTTTCTAGATTTACTTAATTTAAAAATACTATTGTTTTTCATTTAAATACCAGAACATCATCATTATTTTTACTAGAACTTAATTAAAAAAAAGTACAATATGTTCAATTTTAGATAAATAAAGAGTCTTTTTCTTAGTTCTATGCAGCAAAGTCACGAATTCCTACCAATATGACACTGTCAGCCAGTATGATAGGTGAAGAATGAGGAAATAAACAGTCTGGGTCCGGACAGAAATATAAATTCTATTTCGATCCTCCAGGAAATTTATCACGTTTCCACGCAACAGTCCGGTCGACGATAGACAGAGATCCAATGGCGCAATCAGAAATTTAGTAAACAGGATGCAATTAAAAAATCAAGAAATATCAAATGTTGTTTGAATAAAACTGCAACTAAAAAATACACAAAAGTATTATATATTTTATTGAATGTTTTATGCCCAATCAAATCTATTATATAAATAATAATTACATGAAATCACTAAGCAAATGGATATTAGTTTTAGGAGGGTGTGTAATTGCTTCCTTGCATTCCCCTGACTGCTCAACTCATCGATGTATATGTATGTGTAGAGATCGTTAGCTCTACTGCAGCGATCTTTAAAACTATTTTTTATTTATTTTTATTAAGAAAAGGCAATATAAATAATTTTCTTTAGTATAAGTCTCTTAAATATATGATAAAATTTACACAAGTCTTGCCATTTATATAATACTAACCAGTTAAGTATTACCCTACGGCAAAACCATGTTGGACAAAACCTGAAATGGCCTTGCCGCTTTAATAATTCGAAAACAACCAGGGAAAATCTTAAGTGTATTAATTTAGATAGAGCAACTTTACTTTTTTCTATTAAGCACTTTAATAATTCATATTTCGTCGAAATCAGAATGATTTATCGTAACATTGAAAAATTAATGATTCAAATAAAAAATTTAACTTTGAAAAACAATCCAGTAAATCAACAGGTAACGTAATTATTGTAATTCTTACTGTACTATTGACAAATAATTTAACCGTTTACACTGTATGAGTAAATAAATGTAAAAATTTTATCTATAAAAATACAATACATCTGTATAAAAATACATTCTTTTGTTTTCGAAAACAATTAATGTAGTATCTGTAAAAAAATATTATCTAATACTATCCAGCAAACAATTTTTAAGTTGTCAACGGAATATTGGCTTTTCGCCATAAAATAAAAACAGTTTTTTTTTCTTCCTTTGTAAATAATAAAATTTATAACTACTATAAAATCCCAAGCGTACATTAAAATATTAAACTAAATGTTAAATAACAATATGATACTGTATACTGTATTAATACTGCAGTTAAACAAGAGGTTATTGTCACAAGAAAACCGTCGCTAGGGTGTGCATATTATTAATCAATCAGCTGATTTCGCCAAAATGACGCATCTGGTTATCTACTGCTGCGTAAAAAAAAACATTGTGTTTGACATCTGAAACTAGTTTCCTCTACGACGTTACTCGTGACTCTTGTTTATTAGAAGCTTTTCAAATAATTCTAACGTAAAGCTGTAAAAGAAATTATGGCAGCCAGTTGGGCATTGAGACGTGGAACATCTGCTGTAGATTGGTGTGAAGGCAATTATTTAATATCGCCGATTATAGCAGAATTTGTTAATACAGTAAGTAAAATTTATTATAAAATATAGTAATACTGTTCTAAGCATCTCGAAGTGTGTTTTATAAACATTTCTATATAGGTTGATTCTAGTTAACCTTCAAAATACAACGACATTATATAGTTCAAGTTCTGGCTCCGTATCTGTAAACTTTGCCAGAAATGGATATTGGAAGAGAATAAATGTGAAATAGAGCTGTAATTTTTTTTAATTAATGTATTTCAAATAATGTCAGAAATGCATTATCAGTGTTTAATGATATGTCTAATAATAAATTTGATTTGAAATAACTAATTATAGAAATAACACTGATTTTATTTTTCTAAAATAATTGTGCCATCATCATCATCATCATCATCAATATTGGGATTTTATAAAAAGTCTTGCATTATATTATACATTAATATACCAACACACTTGTTATATATGCAATACTTAAATATATATTGATGATAAAGATTACCTTGAATAGCAGAAATATAACCAGTTTTTATTAGTAAGACAAAATTAATACATTTGATGTCTATTTTGCCACTTGTTAAGGAAAATTAATTTTTTCCCCCATCACATGTTTACCTTGATTATTCATTGTTCTATGCAGATAGTATACATGTGTATTATATTCACATCTGTTTCTATATTATGATAATTATTTATTTTAAATAAAACATTCAAAATTAAAGGAATTTCAGATTTTAGAATACTTTTTTTATTAATGTTTGATACATATGTTTGTAATCTAAAAATAGTTTTAAATAATAATAAAATTGATCCAACATATTTCAAAAGATTTAAAAATTAGGAATAATAAATATAATCTCTTTTTTAACTGCTTTATTTTTCATAAAAAAAATTCATTTCATAATTTATCAAATAATCCCAATTTTAATACTATGTGAATTTCTGTAGAATTATTATAAGAATGCTATTTTCATTTATTACATACATATATATATATATGAGATTTTGTGAATTTTACTAAAGCCTTTTCACCTTTATAATAATCATCAAATATACCGAATAATCTGAAAAAATTAATAAAGTGAATAATTAATAATAATTGTTTTTTATGAAATTTGGATCTCAACTAACACTTTATTGTTTTCAATCTACAATGAGATATTGTATACTCATTCGACAGAATATTAATAATAACTAAGTGTGTATAATTAGTAATTTCGTACTTATTTTTTTTTTTTATTAAAGTTGTTTTGCTTAAGTAAATGTTATTTACACAAATAGTTCTGATTACAAATAATAATACTTCAAACTTGCATATACAAACATTCCATCATATTTATAAGTTGAAAAATTGAATTATACAAAAATTTAAATTATTATAGTAAAATATCATATAGTCCAGGGCTGTCCAATTATAATGAACCTGAGGGCCTTAGCTGTGTTTACTAGAGATATGGAGGGCGACAGTTACAAAAAAGGGGGAGGGGCTTTGATACTTGATACGCTATTGTCTCAACAAACGGAATGCATAAATATAATGCTTTTTGGAAAAACAAACCTTATTACAAAATTATATTTACCAGATTGCATCCAATAAACATGTTAATAAAAAGTTATAAAATATAAACAGTTAAAAAATATAAAAATAGTATGTATGTACCTATTTAATGTGATAAATGAGGGTGGGCAGCAGCATTTAGAAGGGCTGGATATTTACATCCATTCCTGTTTAGTTATCTGCAGAATATGTAAATGAAGAATCTCTAAGGCAGGTTCCGAATCGATTCTTAACAATTTTCATATGAGAAAATGCACCTTCACACAAATAAATACTACCAAACGTTGATATTACTTTCTGACCAAAATCACAAAAGTTAGGAAAATGTTCGTTAAACCAAGCAGTTGACCCATGTGATTTGTTATGAAAGTCATTTTCCCATTGCTACTAATATACTCGATTTTCATTTTCTATTTTACGTTTTTTCTCACTCATTTCAAAATGCAATGAACTCATAGTAAAATAAAAATAAAAAAATAAAATTACAGTAAACAGTAAAATAAAATTAAAACACAATCTCAAAACACTGGTCACACAATCACTGAAATGTGTGTGTTAGAAATCAAAAAATAACTAATATACTGTCACACTTTAAACTGAAATAGCTAAAACTAAAATTGACATGATTGAAAGTCTTATAAAAATGTGATGTCATTGATAGCTTGTTGATGATTAAATAATTACTAATAATTAAGGAAAATTAATTAATTGAGTTAATATAATTCAATTTTAGGATTCTTTTTATTAATCTCTTAAAAAAA
>AYEL01072515.1:0-57449 GCA_000484575.1 Olivierus martensii
TCCCACCCCTTGAAAATATTTATCATGGGGTCCGGGCCAGGCCCGTCGATCCCCGTCCTCCACAATCCGGCTGACCCCTCCACAGGGGTGGGCAGCCTGTGGAAAGGGTTGTTTCGCCCCGTCACTTTGTATTCTCCCTGAATGGAAAATGGCGTCATCTGTTAACAAAAAAAAAAAAAAATGGGCCTAAGTCACCCCAGTTTACGGTATATCTCATATTGATATCATGTCGTCTAAATGATGACGTCATTGCGAGTTTACGTCATCATGCGTCATGATTTATCGGTGTTTTGTGACATCATTCATTGTTACATCATGATGACATCACTTCGGGATTAGAGCGCTAGATAGGGTCAATAATGCATCCAATATTTCTGGTCCTTCTTCCCATAGACCGCTATAGTAATATTCTAAAGATTTAAGTTTAACGAAAAAATACATAAAATAAATGGAAGTTATGACTTTAAAATGCATCGAAAATATTGAAATATTTAATTTCATATAATGGTTTATTTATTTATTTACTAGATAGCGTTTAATACCAAATTTTTCAAATGACAAGATGCGCTTCTATATCAACAAGATTTCGATTGAAAAGTTTTGGCTAATAAATTATATTCCTAATCGTACATTTTAAATTTTTACTACGGATAAATCTAATCTCAATAATTAAACTGTCTAGAACTTTAAAAATATGATATATATTGGATCAATATAAGGCGACTTGAACCAAATATTGCGCAGCACGAGTATACTCTCTATTTAGTGCCCTATCGGGACTGTGACGTTACTATTCTTAGCATCTTAACTAGCGTATATCTCGCCTTAGGTGCTAAGAAGTCAGGTAAATCCAGAATAAATCATATGTTATGACTACACTTCTAATACTTAGTGCCATCTATTGGCAATAATATAAACGAAAATGATAATCAAAATGAAATTTTATCCTGCAGGAGTAGTCGATTCTATAGGATTAAAGGCACAGATTACTAATACAGATGGGACACTTAGCTAAAACAGGGAAATTTCAGTACCTCAGTTAGGTGATTTAGTGTATTTTTTCTTGAATGTAAAAGTTTTATAATTTTTCAAGACATTGACCAGTATTAATATTTCCAAAATCATTTAAATAATAAAGGATAGTTTGTTATTTTAAAATATAGAACTATATGAATAATAATATTACGTAGTAATCTGTTTCCTAGAAGCAACTTTGATTTCTAGTACCATCTTGTTTTTGTTAAGGCGTTTGATCGTAGCACGTGGATCGAAGTTAGCGCTGGTTATTTATAAAATGGTATTGTAATGTAGATTGGAATTTATGGACCATATCCTTCATATAAACAGGAAGAAGTAAAAGAAGATTGGAATTTATAATATTATACTACGTATTTCCTGTTGTGAGAGAGAACTCATCCGCTTAGGCTTAGTAAAAACGTACTGTATATTTTTTGAAATGTTTCATTATTATTATTAAATATCACTAGCATATTTTTTGATATATAACTTCAGTTTGTACAAATATCATTTTTCAAATAAAATTATATTAATATATTATACGTTGTTTTCTGATGCTGAAAATAGAATATAAATATATGAATACAGGTGTTTCATTAATGTTTAACAATTCGGAAAGAAATTAATCAAATTTGTATTACTTTTGGAGCAGTGTAATAAAGAGGTTACGTTATACATAATTCGAATATATAAAATCTAAAATATGATTAAAAATCAATGTTTTGTTTTAAAAAATACATTAACTTCTTAAAATCAGAAATAAATCGAGAAGGTAGTATTCACAATAACGATTACACAGGAAGTACAACCATTTTTGTGATGTCATATCCTGACTTCTTTTATTGGCTTTGTTGATAATGACGTTTAACTGTTAGTAGCGCCATCTAAGTTACGTTATGTTCTAAGCAATGTGATTAGTTCTTTATATAACTATGTCATTTTGAAAAGTTACCATTGAAAGTATAGGAAGTGTCCCATCTGTATTCGTCGTGATGTCCTTTAATGACAGAATATCATTTTGGAATTTCATGAATATAAGCTAGTTTTAAAAAATTATTAATGGGGCACACAAAAGACAAACGTTCAGGCATTAGCCAATCGTATAAGCTTCCATTTCCTTCGGAAAGTAAGCTAATAACTTCAATAGATTATGTTCTAAAAGCTACAAAAAAACAAATGCAGGTAAGCCAGGTGTTATCTGAATTTTGATAAAAATTTTATTTTATATTATTGTTAAATAGATGACACTAAATGTTAAGTAATACTCAAAATCTATGGTAATACCTGATGAGTAATATATGTAAGCTATATGCATAGGCATATTTTACCCCTATATTGCTTAGTATATAGCTCCATCTATTGCCAATAATATAAAATAAAATTTTTATAAAAATCAAATGCAATACTGTAGGATTAAAACAATGTGAAATCGAGATAATTATTAATGGCAGAGCATCACTAACAATGAATTTCATAAAAATGTAACAATTAGTTTAAAAGTTATTAATATGGATGCTCTATTTGCAAAAAGATATAACAGAGTTCTTATACCTTCGGAAAGTAGGTTTAAAGGGGCAGAAAAGAAAAAAATTTCAGACAATTGTTATTCAATACAAAATTGTAATGGAAAATTTTGAGGACGGAATGAAAATACTTATTTAAATCCTTCAGACTTTTATCCTAATTTGAAGTGAAGTCATAGTTGCACTGACATGATGTCATGAATCCGTAGTCTACCGACATGAAACCATCGCGTCATCATAATGAATGTAGCTACAATATCATCCGTGTCTCAGTTTTATGACGTAACAATTTGTGCCGTGACACAAAACTGCTGTATGACGTCATTGATATAGTAACACTGTGAAAAAAATGGCTTTTTCGTCAATTTTCCAATCAGTATTGATTACTAAATGACAGGACTATAATAACATTACCCACTGCTCGGAAGGTTCTGCCAACAAAGGCTATCAGTTTCCACTCAATAAGAATACCAAGTAGCGGGGAAAAAACCTTTCCACAATCTGCCAATCCCTGCGGAGGGATCAGCCATATTGTGGAGGACAGGGATCATCGGACTGGATCCAGTCTCCATGATAAATATTTCTGAGGGGTGGGACCCCGAGATTCCAATCCGGTTCCCTGGAAAGCTGAAGCGTTTCCATACGGCCATTCCGAAATATTGTAGGCCAAGTATGAAAGTCGAATTAGAAAGAACCGTACCAAGTATAGCGGTTATAGTCTCTAGAACCCCTATTTGCCCCGAGATTCCAATCCGGTTCCCTGGAAAGCTGAAGGGTTTCCATACGGCCATTCCGAAATATTGTAGGCCAAGTATTAAAGTCGAATTAGAAAGAACCGTACCAAGTATAGCGGTTATAGTCTCTAGAACCCCTATTTTACATTTTTCTAGGACAGAATGAAAGTATGTAAAATTAATTGAAACTTTTTCCTGTTTAAAATTTTAACGAGTCTTTTATTTAATAAGTAAAATATTGTATTTTACTAATCATGACAAATATGTATTTATATTTATTGAACAAATAAAATATTTAATGAACATATAATAAACACCATATTAAATTATAAAACTCATTTACAGTTCATGAAATGTTTTGTGTATTTTTACACACATTATTTTCCATCCATTTTTCTATTTTTTGCTGTTTCTTCTTTGATGTTCTGGTTTTATAAAGTTCCTTTATTATTTCATTACATTTTAGAATGACATTTTCATTTATGTCATATGCCAATAAATAATTTCTTGTTGATTCAATTCCTTTCAGAGCTTTAAAAAATGTTATATTTTGAATTTAATGAATATTTTCATCTTCCTCTGTAGTTGCTTCTAAATTTTCATCTACAGATTGCATTTCAAATACTAAGGGATCATCACATCTAGCATATTCTTCAAAAATAATTCCAGGTGATTGGATACATTTCCAATCTTCTTCACTTAGAAATCTGCTATCATCACTATAAGGTATATTGCTTTCTATAATCTGATGAAATCCACGTCATGAAAAATTTTTAGTTGTACTTTCTGCTATTACACGCCATACTTCAAGAATGAAGTGCATTGCTTCTAATAAATTTACTTTCATTTCTGCTGCATCTTAAACTACTGACCATTAATCATTGCTGCTCATTTCTTTTCCCGCTGTTCAAGTTTCTAAATTGATACTTTTACTATCTCCTGCCATAAATATAAACGACATTGAATCGGTTTTTGAACCTGTTTATCCATTCATTTAAAGCATTGAAATTCTCTATTTGAAGACGATCAGCAATTTGTATAGCCTTTTCTCTAAACTTGCTGCCATTTATTGAAACACTACTACTAAGGACAAGCTTGCTTAAACCACGTAGCAAGAGTCAGCTCTAATTCCTCTAACGATAAACTTGAGAGGCATGTATTTTGAGCGATTTGCGTTCTTTAGAAAAAGGTCCATAATGTGCATAAGACATTTCGATATCAGAACGACTTTTTATGATGGTGGTGAACGTTCAGAAAGTCCATCTGTTCCGATATTATCGTATTGTCTTAAAAATATCCATCTTATCAGTAATACTCAAACCAAATGACTTACAATTTCCGGTAATTCTTAATTTAGTTAGGAATTTTGAACACAAATACAGTTTAAAAAAATTCTAATTGAAATTTATTTTTAAATTAAAAAAGAAACCTCCCCGCGATAACGGCAATGTTCACGACACAATATGGCCCTGAAGTATAAGTGTTGCCATTTCATTTATTACTATCTGGCAACACAAACTTTTAAAAAATGCAAAATAGAGCAAAAATTTTAAATTAAAGTATTAAAATATAATTTTGACGAAAACATAACATCGAGAAATGTAAAACAGGGAAAATTTACCATTTTTCTTATGGAAGTTTGGTTGAAGAAATAGAAAAACACAGATTACTAATACCATGGTCTATAAATATATATTTATAGACCATGCTATTACAGATGGGACACTTAGCTAAAACAGGGAAATTTCAGTACCACAGCGTCTCCTCAGTTAGGTGATTTTTATGTAGTTTTTCTTGAATGTAAAAGTTTTATAATTTTTCAAGACATTGACCAGTTTTTCTTGAATGTAAAAGTTTTATAATTTTTCAAGACATTGACCAATATTAATATTTCAAAAATAATAAGCAGCATTATTTCCAAATTATCCTTTATTATTTAAATAATAAAGGATAATTTGTTATTTTAAAATATAGAACTATATTGAATAATAATGTTACGTAGTAATCTGTTTCCCATAAGCAACTTTGGTTTTTAGTAGCCACCTTGTTTTTCTTAAGATGTTGGATCGTAACTCGTGGATCGAAGTTAGCGTTACTTATTTATAAAAGGTATTTAGTTTAGATTGGAATTTATGGGCCATACTCTCCATATAAACAGGAAGAAGAAAAAGAAAATTGGAATTTATAATATTATACAACGTATTTCCTGTTGTGAGAGAGAACTCCATCCGCTTAGGCTTAGTATGTACTGTATATATATTAGTTTTTTGAATGTTTTCAGTAGTATTATTTAATATCACTAATATATTTTTTGATATATAATTTCAGTTTGTACAAATATAATTTTTCAATAAAATTATATTAATATATCTGTGGGTCGGAGGTATAGGACACTAGGTCACATATACTACATTTTACAGGAGAGCAGTTTGAAGTTGTTTTACATTGTTCTCCCTTATGGACTTGGTGTTATTTAAAAGCACCATACTCCACCAATTATTAATGTAGCACCGTGTTATTTAAAAGCACCGTAACTCCACCAATTATTGATGTAGGACATAGTGTTGTATACCTGTAGGTAAAGGACGAGAAACCCATATGATTGTGCCAATAATCTCATTTTGGTAGAGGCTGAAAACCCATATGAGATTCTGCCAATAATTCATTTTGGCCTAAAATGGACATAGTGCCCTATACCTCCGACCCACAAATATTATACGTTATTTTTTGAAGCTTGAAAATAGAATATAATTTTATGAACACACAGGTTTCATTAATGTTTAACAATTCGGAAAGAAATTGTAAATTGTATTATAAATAATTTGAATGTATAAAGTCTAAAATATGATTAAAAATCAACGTTTTATTTTTTAAAATACATTAACTTCTTAAAATCGGAAATAAATCGAGATGATAGTATTTACAATATCAAACCAATCATTAATAAAATTATAAATCAGTTAACTATTCACAAAGAATTTTCCATGATTACTATAAAAGTGAAGAAAGCTAATCTATTTAAAATTATAACTTTTAAATTGTTACCTTTTTATAATCTTTTTCTACTTGTTTTTTATCATTATCTTTTTTTGAATTAGTGTTGCTAGCCCAAATAAGGCACTCACTACTCTCAGATGAAGAGGACATAATATCTTTTTGTTTTTCAGCCTGAAATAGAGAACATAAAATATAAATTACAAATTATAAAATGATAAAACTATTAAACTTAGGAAATGAATCACCAAGTATATATACAGATAAAGTATGACTGTTTTGCTAATTAATTTCTAATAAAATTTGTTTCTTCAAACATAATTATGGAAATTTAATGCAGTCTAGTGTTTCTGACTATAGATAGTCCTTAATTTTATGAACTAATATGGTTCTAGAACACTGTCATAAAAGCAGGAATTTATTTTCCATAGACAATGCTAAAAACAATGGTTATTTCTTAATAATGAAATTTGATCATCATAATATTAAGCAAAAGTTGACAAATTAACATTTTATGATTAAACAAAGTTTATTTATCCAAAGAAATGAAAAAAGCCTTTAAAATTAAGAAAATTATAATAATAAAGAAATTATGTCATACAAATGTTAAAAAATTTTTATTCCTGTGAAATATACATATATATTTTTAAAATGTATATATTTTTTATTCATCTTCATCAGCAGTATGATTATTGTATTGTAAGATGAGTGTTGAACAATACCAATTACAACACACTCATTCCAACACTTACTTTAATGTAAGTATTTGTATGTATTGTAATTGGTATTGTTTGTATTAGTTGATATAATGTACAGTCGGTTCCATAAAGTTTTGTACCTAAGCGGAAGGTGTTCTTGATGACGTTTAACTGTTAGTAGCACAATCTAAGTTACGTTCTAAGCAATGTGATTGGTTCTTTATATGACTAGGTCATTTTGAAAAGTTATTCATTGAAAGTATAGGAAGTATCCTATCTGTATTAGTAATCTATGTAGAAAGAGGCGTAAAATCAATGAAAACATAAAAACAGGGAACGTAAATTCAATATTCAATTATATTTATAAGATTAGCTACATAAAACCAGCGTTAGTCTGGAATTTCTGGAACATAATACAATTTATAAATGCCAGTTTATTATATCATCACATCCATTAACATTTAGGATCTTTTCTACATTTCAGTTGTAGATTTGTTTATATCGAGTAATTTCTTAAATAAAAAAGCTAGAATTTGCCATAATTGCCGCCGAAATTGCCGTAATTTTCTCTGATTATCAAACTTAAATAACTGGGATATTCAACGATTTTTAGAATAATCACTGTTAGCAAATATCTAATAATACAACAAACATCAAAATATTTCAACTTGTTTGAGAGATGGCACTAGGTGTCAAAATTCTCAATCTGTAAAGTTTAATTTTCCTACAGAAATAACTGATTAAATAATTGGAATGCATGCGGAATATACTGACATCAGACATATTGCATTTTAAATATGTACAGTCGGTTCCATAAAGTTTTGTACCTAAGCGGAAGGTGTTCGGCTTCAATCCAATAGTTCAAAGCGATGTGATTCAGTTCATGTAAATCATTCGAACTCTCCGAGTATCGGATGATTCCATTAACTGTTGTCACGGGGGGTGGTAATTTTAATTGCACGTGTTAATTTTTTTGTCTGCAAGATGACTTAATTTTAAATACACGTGTTAAATTTTTTTGTCTGCAAAGTGACTTTGGATGTTCTGTAGGGAATTTTTGTTTTATTAATAATGTACTAACCTATTTTGTGTTTTTTGTAAAAATCTATAAGCATTTCTCCAAAATTTCTTATTTAAAATAAAATTAGGAAATGGTGCAGTGAACATTATCTCAAAATAATATTTAAAATTTACCAAACTAGTACAACTATGAATAAAAAAATAATATATTAAAATATATAAGGATCAAGATTGTTGTTTAATTATATTTAGTCACAAAAAGTTTTAAGATTTAAAACTTTGAACAGCAAGCAACATGAAAAAGATAGCCAATTTGCAAAGTAGAAAACTTTTTAGAAACAATTAATTAATTACAAAATACAAATGGGCCAGATTAAGTAAATAATTACAGAGCAGTATCAATCCATGTTTTTTCATGGAAGCTTTTAATATACCAAAATATTTATTAATGCATTTGAAGGGCCATAAAATTTAGAATAAAAATTCTAATTTAAAATTTTTTTTTTTAAATATTTTACATTTGATCACTTATGGAGTAATAAATTTTCTTACTTCAAAGGCTTGAGCACTTCTTTTGTAACTAATTATAGCATATTCATCTTGATCTTGTCGAGATATATTATATTTCTTTGCAACAGATTCTGCACAGTTTCCCTTTAAAAAAAATTAATCTATTCAACAAATTATTCATGCAATTAATATTTTTAATTTGATTAATTGCTAAAATATTCATTTATATTGATTGTTTTAAAAATTACCATCAATCCAGCACCAAAAGCATCAGTTAAACCATCACTTTCTATTCCATCCTGAAATGATATTGAATTTTCATTCTAGAAATAATCTTTTAACAATCAATTTTATATAATTTTAAATTTAAAATAAAATTCTTTTTTTTTTTAAATATTGTAAAATGCCACTGGAAATTTGATTTTTAGATTTTATAAAATTAATTATTATTAAAACTTTGTTAAGTTCAATTGAAAAATTGCACTTTTGAAATACAATCTATAATATGTATTTAGCATATTATTATTACTACCTTCAAAGTAATATTTCCATATAGAGTGTCTCCTCTAGGAAGATAATAAGGTGCATTTGACATACTTTCCATGCCTCCTGCTATAATTATTTCCTGTTAATAAAAAAGTTTTTTAAATTATGTTGAAAAAGTATTACAAAAAATTATAAGTTAGAACATATAATTTTTTTGTAATACTGACTTAATTCTAATGAAATTCATTGAAAACACAAGCACAATATAAATTTGTAATATTTTGTATCATAATAAAATATAATTTTCAACTGTCATTTGTAGAATGAATTCTCATACATTAGCATCTCTTTCATCCTGAATCAGATGCAGAAATGTCATACTACATTTTCTTTATTTTTATTTTAACTTTTACACTCTATATCAGTGGTTCTCAACCTTTATGACGCATGTCCCAATATATTTTTTTGAAATCGTATTGTGACCTAATTGTTTATTTTATAATATAAAATAAAAAAAAGATATATATCAGCATGATACTGGATGTACTCGGATCAATTTATAGTACAATGGACCACGATGTATTACTCACATACAACAAAATATAACCATGAATTGTAAATTAAAAACATAACACTGTAATTCTTACACTTCAACAAAATACGAAATGCAATTACTAATTTTAACACACTAAATGAACTCACTGACTACTTAAAAATGGTAATGTACATACAAAATTATACTTATTGGTGTTCTAACAACTGACAATTACACACTAGTTCAAAACTAACAAAAGTGGGAAGAGGAATGTATAAATGAATGGTGGGATGGGCAGAACCAATATGCACATAGACTTAAGTTACATTCACAATGTCAAAATTAACTTAAGAAATTAATGTACCAAAAATTAAAACCATTCAGAATCTCATAATTAATTTTCGAAATTAACGTAAAAGATATTTTTTTCCTATTTATTTTTTTTGTTTTGATTTTTTTATATTTTTATTTAAATATTTTATCAGTTCCTTTGCGACCCAGAATTATAAAATACTAATAAAATTCTCTTTTATATAGAAGATAAATTAATGGAAACCATTTTTTTATATTGAAAAAGAAAAATATTCATATTAAAAATAAAATTTAGACAGATATTCCAATACATTCAGGTAAAACTTTGGCTCACTTAATATGAAAAATTAATAGATGTCAGTTGTAACCAAACCATGAGGGCAGCCCTTTTCAGCTTCTGTTATATATGTATTTGTTACACTAGAAAACCAAATGATAAGTGGTTCCTTCCTCATCAAGGCCACAGGGGAAGAGTTCCCCAAGATAGAAGCAATGTAGATATTGTCAAATCCACTAGCATGAATTCCAAAATGGTGGATTGATACATCATAGTCCCCCATGTAAATATGATTTGACCAATAAGATGAATCTGATTGTGAGTTCCAATAAATCAAGTGTAGTTTTATGAATATCTTTTCTCTCTTCTTTTCTAATAGTTTTCTTTGTATTCTTGAGGCATAAGTGTAAAATATAACTGATCCATTTTTTCATATTACCAAAGATTTCTTTTTCTAATTCCATTATAAAAACTAAAGACTAATAATAATAATAATAATAATAATAATAATAATAATAATAATAATATTAATTATAGTTTCCAAAAAATTGAACTGCTGAGAGGTGCTCAACCAGAATAGCTATCACTAAAAGAATAAAGAAAATTGACTAAAAAGACTTGAAAAACAAAAACTAAGTTAAAGATGACTAAAAATTAAGAGAACACAATAAACAATAAAAGGTAAAATACTAAAGGATTAATTCCAAAAGCAACAAAATATGACAAATGTGCAAAAGTCAACTACATTACAAAGAGGATAGAGATCAAACAAACCTTTAGAATAAGAATGACTAATTAAAAACTTAATGCAATTCAACAAATTATATCAAAATACTCCTAACAACAAATCTTAACAGAATCACACAAAGGAAAATACAATGGCAAAAAAATGATTAACAGTGGCAAAAAGCACAGTGTGATATGGAAATGACCTACAACCACAATAGCAACAAAACACCCTACCTCAAAAGATGAAATGTACTTTTATACAGATGATCTACTGTCTTAGGTATAATTTGTGAATGTATTATTTACATAATTATCCACCATGGTAAAGCATAAAATATAAAAGTATAAACCATTGAATCCATGGTGGCCAGAAGGCATGTTATTTCTATTTCCTAGTCTGTGATCTTGATTTTTCATATTTGTAGCAGACAATGGATGTCTGCTATGAACCCAGTATATTGTATAACTATGTAGTTTGAAATATCAAATTTATGAATGTTTAGCATTTATTTATTGCAATTAATATTCATAGTTTTGATTTTATCGATACTTGAAAAAACTCCCAAATCAGTAATTCAAAAAACAAAAATTACAATAGATTCTCGATTTTAGAAATTCATATGGACCCCCAAAAAGTTTGTAACATTGAAAGTTTGTAAATGGGAATATCATTAGCATTAGGGACTTTTTGGGACTAACTAAATAGTTCGTAAATTAAAAGGTTTGTAAAAACGCAAGTTCACTGTGCTTTATATATATCGAGAATCAGAGTATTTTGAGTGGTGGTAATATTTTTTGTATACTTGAATATTCAGATAATTTTGTTCAAATATTTTAGTATTGAGTATTTTAAAAAATCATTAATTTATAACATTTACATATTTTCAGTTTCATATCTCATGATTTAATCATTTAAATTTTACTTTTCATTGCAAAAATTAATTCATTTTATATACTTCCTGATATATAACATGCATTTTAAAAATAAGAATGAATCTTCTTCCCAAAAAAATTATACTTTTACAAACAAAAACTACAGTAAGATATAAAATAAACTAACTTTAAATTCTTGTTCTTCTTGACTACTTTCAGATTTTTCTTCCTTAGATTCTGTTGAATTGGCACTTTCCTGAGTTTCCTATAAAAACTATTATCAGTTAATACAAAATAAATCATCACAAATAAAATTAAATTATATGCATTGTTTTTTAATAAAACAATTTAATCAACCTCTCTTTTAATTATTAAATAAAACACACAAATTTAATTTTTTTTCTTTATTTCAAAATCATTATACTTAATACAGAGATTTAAAATTTATTCTTATGATAAAATATTAAAATTTTAGCATGAACCAATTGCTAACAACTTAAAACTCAAAAAACAAAATACCATTTAAGCATGAGAAAATTCTTTATTAACAATATTTTCAGAAAAATATTCATCCTCTTCAGCCACTCAAAACAAATCTAAATAATTCATCAATTGAATTCTTAAATCTGTTCAAACTGAAAAGGCAAAATGTCTCACCATAAATATTACCATCAATAATGAATTTTTCTACTAAAATGCTGCGGTTTATTTTTTTTGGGCTTATTCTATTGAAAAGATGAGATATGGATGCAATTGATGAGTATCTGACCATTAGAATTGTGAGGAAGTTAACTTGGACCTGTCCTATTTTTATTTTATTATGCACTCTTTTTTATGAAGTGTTTAAGCTTCATTAGTGGAGGAGCTTAGTGCCAGGTGTGGTATACAGAGAGCTGTGTTGGTTGTTCAGCAAAGGAAGTCTTGTGCTGAGAATTTTTAACTTGATCCAGGATATTATTAAGAAAAAAGTTGTAGCCATGCATCCTACCCTGTTGAAAAATAGTGTTGATCTCGTCGAATCTGTCGTTATAATGGTTGCAGTGAGTGAAGGAGCATTTAAAGAAGGATCTAAAGACAGCAGCTTTGACGGATAAGTTGTCAGATGAAGATTTAGGAATAAATATAGGAGCATATGTAGGTTTTTCTATAGATGGAAGTTCTATATTCAGAGTTATCGAGAGTGATGTTGATATCTAAAAAGTGGACGTTGGTTACGCTGTCTTGTTCGAGTTGCAGGCTTAGGCCTAATGTCGGATTGGTCATCACATATATAAATTCATTAATGTCTACGTTAACATGCCAAATGATAAAAATGTCATCGACATACCTTTTATAGATTTTAATAAGTGGACAGAATCTAGGAATTACTATTTCTTCTTTAAACCAAACTACTAGTTCAGCTAGGACACCTGTCATAGAGCTGCCCATTGGTGCACCTTTATTTTGCTTGTAGAATTTATCTTTATAGGAGAAGTAGCCTCGTACTAGGGACATGAGATAAGTATCGCGTTTCTGGTGACGTGTGTTTAATTTGGATACGAGTTTTTAAACTGGCATATCTTAATTTCGGTGTGTCCTATCTACCTCCAACAAAAATTCTTTTAATTTCTACAAATCTCGTCTCTTAAACAATGTGAAAACTGTCCCGCTATATTTATTCTTTAATTTTTTGTTTTTAATTATGTAATTTGATATCGCACATATGCAAATTTGACAACAATTTTTAAAAACTATCATTCAAACAATTTATCGCTTAATTGAGTAGCGCTGACTATATTATTTACTCAACAACACTTCTACTGCAATAAAAATCGCAGTGCCGAGTGTCTGAGAAGGAGGGAGAATTCAGACGTTGCCGTGTTACAGAGGACATTCTAATTGTCAACAAACACATGCTCCTGCTATATGCTTTGTTTAGGGAGCTATATCTTTCAAACTATTATTTTTAATGACTTTTTTTTTAGTTTTTCGTAAACATTATGATGATTTTATGTAGAACGTATGATATTTTAAGTTAGGAATGGATAGTTTATGATTTATAAATTTTTTTATTAAATGATATGAAAATTAGGCTTAATTTATATACGAAATTTATCAATTTCGTATAAATTTCTAAATCATAATAACAATCCGATTTCCTTTAAGATGTTTAGAAAAGGATTCGATATAAATAAATCACTATGATTTTTTTCAATATCTCCCAAATTTTGGCCCAGGCGCTTATGTTATTTCTGGTTGTATAGAAATGTTGCTTATAATCTTGTTTTCAGAAATAAATTTTCTTTAAACTATATAAACTTTAATTATTTTTGTTCTATGCAAACCTATTTATGATTTAAAATACAAAATGAGAATTCTGATTAGGTATTTTTGTAAATATCTACATGCGAACAGAATTAGATGCGATGCGTTGCGTTTACGCACGCATTCCATATTGGAAAATTAATTTATTATTTTTAGATATCTTTCTTGTTTTAATTTAAAACAAGAAAACTATTAAATATATATTGTTTATGATGGCAATTTAGAAAATTCACTGACAACCTGAGTAAGGCCATTCTACAGGAGGATCAGGATTACAGCTATTGAATGAAAGGAACAAAGGAGCGGAAGCAATCTACAACCTTCAGCTGTAAATTTTAACAAAAAAAAGCCATTAGAAATAAGTTTAAAAGATATAGCTTCGTAAACAAATCATATAGCAGGGAGAATGTTTATGTTGACATTTAAAATGACGCTAGAGTAACACGGTAGCATCGGACTTCTCTTTCCTTCTGTCACCCGACACTTCGATTTTTATTCCAATAGAAGTGCTGTTAAAAACTTCTTTCCAAATTAATATTTGGAAACAATTTAAACTATAAAATGCAGAATTAATAAAAACTATATTTTCCTATTACTCACTTTTAATAATATTGAAAATAAATACTATACGAATCTTTCTTTGCGTAAATAAAACTATAAATCATTATATAAATACATTTAATAAATTAGATATACTAATAAATATTTCTCATAAAATAATTACTAACTTTAAATTAAAGTTCTATGTATATTATGAATAATATAAAATCAATACTCATATATGACGTCATGCAACAGCGGAAGCGGCCGCGCCTACTGCCGCGAGCCAGCCGCACAGGCTATTTTTAGTAACATATCGTGTATAAAAAACTCACGTATCTGCTGACGTGTAACCAGATTGACACACGGATATTTTTTATGCAAAAACGGGATATGCAAACATATTTATAGCATGATGCATCGATGCATAATGACTTTTCAGGAAGGTACTGAAAGTTTCAGCCCAGTTGCATTAAATGACAAAAAAATACAAAAGAAATGAGAAGTGCGCGTCCCCAAATTGGTAACACGTCACTGTAAAAGGGATAGGAATGGTGGCAGATTAAAGTACAGATTTCTCGAAAGCAAGAGGCATGTTTATCACTTTCGGGAGAGTGAGTAAGTAACAGTTTATAAAGTTGTATACAGGCTGGTTCGATGATAATTGACGGATATAGGGAGGAAAAATCGAGAACAGTTAAGCGTTCATCGAGAAATGGTCCTGTTGCAAGCAGATCGTCCAAAAATGATTCCGCAGAAGTTGTTTCGTATGGATAATTATCTAGTTTAGCTCTACCATTTAGCAAGGGCTTTTTCAAGTAGGAAAGTAGGAGATCTGAATTTTTCTAAAATTGGTCTTGCTTCGATAGGATTTTTATGGAGCTTAATATAGGCGAAGAGACAACGGCAGGCAGGTGCATCCATGATAATATGCTTTAAGAATTTAGGAAGGTCTTTACGATTGGCAAGTCTTCTGACTTTTCGTTGAAGCTCATCAGTAGGATCCTCTTTTAGAAGTGTAGATTCTGTATTCTGAATTATAATTATCAATTAAAGCATCGTAGGAATGCTTTTTTATAAGAACAGTTTTTTTGGATTTATCATCTTTAGGGCAGATGATGTTTTCATTGGCTAATCATTCTTTAGTGAGAAGCATAGTGGTATGCAGGATTCTGTTTTTCTTTGAGATATTGTTGAGTTGTGTTTTACTTTTGGTATAATTGTGAACCAGTTTCCATCTAAGTCTCTCTTTTTCATAATCAGGGATCGTTTTTAATAAAGGCTCAAGCTCAAGCAAATTTAATAATATTTTTAATCTCCTACGCAATGATAAGTATCCCATCAACCCTCTAAGAAATCCCGACGTCTACATCATTCCGTTCCGTATCATCGATCTCAATAGAAATGAAAACTACATTGGCTTCACTAGTCGTAACTTATCCCAAAGGTTAAAGGAACATAAAGACAGTATATTAAAAGGCGCAACCACCACAGCTTTATCTATACGTGCTTTAGAACATAACATCAATATCCGTTGGCATGACGCCAAAATTATACAACACGTCAATCACCACAACGAAGGTTATTTTTCTGAAGCTCTAGAAATACAACACAGAAAAATCTAAAATTATAAATTCTTTAAACTTTCTTATTGCTCTTATAGGTTAAAGTAATCTAACAACTATAAAAATCAGCACTTGTGAGCAGACCAAAAAAATAAACTTCTTAAGATAACAAGGAATAACTTTAATGAGAAACGCTTTCGGCATTATCACGCCCTCATCAGCTCATACATTTATAACTGTTTTATAATTCTAGAACACAGAACATATACGTTAAGAATCGAACATTTCGATATTTTTACAATTCAAAATTTAAAACTTTTTATAGATAAAAACCTTAATAAACAAACTTTTAAAATAAAAATATAAACAAAGATATTAAAGAGATATCTGCTTGTATCTTAAAGTATACAGTAAAAAGTATAAGGTATACATGTCATAAATTGAGAGTCCTTATTTCTCATTGTGTGAAGTGCCGCACTACTTTGTTTACATGCGTGCTTATTATTGCCCCATATCTTCTTAAGAAATCTTATAACTAGCTAAATCAAAATTTAGGGTCCTTTATTCGTTTTCTTTGGATTTAACTGATTCTATTCCCTTCTATGTTGTGCCTTACTGCATATTTCCAAGGCAAGGGAAGGTTTAGTGACTGTCTTTCGTTAATTGTCTCTTTGCCATAGGTTCCTTTGAAGATTCTTATCTCTTCTGCTACAGCTAGCTCTTTCTGATTGTTGACTTTTTGGATTATTCTTGCCTCATCCCATTCTATTTGGATGTTATGTTCGTACGCTCTCCTAGCAAGGGCTGTAGTTAGGCGGCCTTCTTTTATGTTGGCTTTATGCTCTTTGAGCCTTTCTTTAAGGTTTCTGGACATGGCTCCAATATATACTTCATTAGCCTGTTTGTCTAGGTTTAAGATGGGTACTTGGTAAACCCCGATTTACATATTTCTTTTAATAGCATATCTTCATGCTGCACTCAGCCCGTCTGCCTCTGATGTTAATGACCTAATCGGTTTCATTATACTTAAAGTATAATAAAACCGATAAGGTTATTAAACCACTTATATCTTAAATCTTCTAATTTCTTGTACAACTGAAGATGGTATTAATAGTACCAAAAACGTTTTTGTATTTATAATAAAGTTTTATATGATTCTACTTCTTTATGTGCTATTTTGTGAACAAAAGTGTAGAAACAGTCTGTTGTCAGCTAGGTTAATATTTTGTAGGATTCCCTTTTTGTCAAATAAGGAATGCAATTCTGCATGGCATGGATGTAACAAGTTTGTAACATTCATGGGAGAGTGATTTGCACCCATGCATCTTGAACTGCAGCAGCCAACTCCTATTTGGATAGAACCCAACATTTTACGACTTTTCATTTCATTCTTCTCCAGATGTTTTCAATAGGGTTCATGTCTGGAAAGTTGCTGGGCCACTCCAAAACATTAATATCCTGCTCAAGGAACACTTCTGCGTCACTTTTGATTTGTAGGCAGGTGCACAGTCCTGTTGGAAGATGAAGTCATTGTCTGGGAAATAAAAGTTAGTGGGTGACACTAGATTATCAACCAAAATAGTTTTATTTTTCCGAATTCACATTCCTATTGATGAAACAGACTCCCCCGACTTTCAGAGGTCAATGTTCCAAAGACCATAACGGAAGAGGATGTTTAACCGTTCAAGATAAACATTTGGGAACCAGGTTTTCGTTTTTTTATAAATTATCTTGTGTGTTACATCATTAATGGCGCAGAATGAGCATTTGTCACTAAATATAACCTTCTTCCATCTGTCTTCATCCCAGCCACTGTAGTAGTAGTAGTAGTAGTAATAAAACTATGTCATGATGATAAAATAGTTGAGACACATTTTTTATAAATCAGAAATTCCGGGGATAACGCCGATGATGACTCATCAACGATAACGTCTTACTATAACGACATGACGTTATAGTGACATAATTTTAAGGAGTGGGACCAATATTTGATTCTCGGATCCCTAGTCGGCCGGATTGGCCGCGTGGAAACGCTTCGACTTTCCACTCTGGAGGACCGGGTTTGAGTCTCGGTCCCACTCCTTGAAAATATTTTTCATAAGGTTCGGGCCCGGCCATCGATCCCCCGTCCTCCACAATCCGGCTGACTTCTCCGCAGGGGTGGGCAGCCTATGGAAGGGCTTGTTTCGCCCCGCCACTTAGTATTCTCCCAGAATGGAAAGTGGCGTCATCTGTTAACAAAAGAAAAGATTCTCGGATCCAATTTCTTAATATTTATCATAGAGTCAGGGCCCAACTGATTGATTCCCGTACTTGTCAATCCGGCAGGGATGGCAGCCTATGGAAGGGATTGTTTCACCGTACCACTTTTTTGGTGTGTAGTTTTACGCCGCTTTCCATCTTGTAGATACTATGTGGCGGAGCATTCCAGTTCTCACTAGAAGTCACCCCCTCTGGCGGGATCCGTTATCAGATGGAGCATTTGGTTCAATGGGCCGGACTCGCACGCCTCCTGAAAAAATATGGAGATATGGGTCCAGAGAATTAAACCTAGATCCTCCAGAGTGAAAACACAGTAAGCTTCCACCGCGGCCGCCTGGCCGACTCACCCCACGATAATATTGTCATACTGAAAATATTCCTGGAACAACATGCGACATCGTTGACATTTTAGTACTCTACCTGAGTGTTTTGTTAACAAATGACAAAACATTCAAGTAAAAATGACAAAACACTCAAATGGTTCGCCATTTTCCATTCTGTAAGAATACTAAGTGAGGATCGAAACAAATACTTCCATGGACTGCCATCCCTGCGGAAGAGTCAGCCAGATTGAGGAGGATGGGAAATGATGGGCGGGCCCGGAACCCATGATAAACATTTTCAAGGAGTCAGACCCGACATTCGAATCCGAGTCCTCCAGAAAGGAAGAGCCAAACCGTTTCCACGCTGCCAATCCGGCCAATCATTCTACCTGAATGAAATGGAAAGTGACTAAAAAATATATACAAGCACGTATCACTACGATAATATTGTCATACTGAAAATATTCCTGGAACAACATGCGACATCGTTGACATTTTATTTTGTAATGAAGTCATCTATAGGTCTACATATAAAACGCAATGTTTGTTTGCATGTCTTGTTCCACATAGGCTCCCGCATCGTTTGACCCATCCATGACTCTGCGGATACATAAGATACCAAAAATCAAAATCGCCCTAAAGGGTGAACATATTTGAGTTGTTTTTTCTATCTGTTTGTTCCGCTTAGGTTCCAAAACTATTGTGGCGACCGCCACGAGAGGGCACGACATGGAGAGCAGTCGGCTGGTGAACCCAACTGACGTCACTTTTTGCTGTGACCTCTCGACGAGCTGGACTGTTTCCTACAAGCTGCTACTTGTGATTCCACGTGGATCAAATTCTCGTCATGTATATCTCGGGTATAAGTTTTTATATATTGTGTATTATAATAAAATATGTTGTATATTTAATAGTATATGACACGTATATATTTATTAGTACTCTTCACTATTTGATCTATCTGCACCAAACTTTGAAAGTTGACTTTCCCGTGGTAACATACAGTATTCTGGGTCAAAATCCCACCGGATAGGCCATTTTAGGGACATAATTTAAAAATATATGTTTAAATATTTCATCCTATTTTTCTGAGTATTGTTGACATTGAAAAGTATAAAGTAGGGATAACGTCAGGGTCTCAGTATAATGTTGCCATAACGTAACCATTAAATAGAATCACGATCGCTTTTTATGTTGATTTGACTTTTAGTTATTTTTTGACCTTTTACAATCTGTATTTTTCCAAAAACCTTTCTGTGCATGTGCATCAAGCGACTCATTCATTTTATAACAATAGCATATTATATATTTTAAAGTTTCTTTGCAAAATTATTTTGTTTATTTGAATTCATGCAACGAAGGGCCAAATCCGAGCAGCCGAAGCCGTAAAATGCCCGTATAGAGGACGAATCTCTAGGCTTCGAACTAGCATTGTTATGCTTTTATCCTTCACCCATTCATCTTTTCAGCACAGTATACCACTTTAGGATTTGGAATCTTTTAGAGAGTTTCTACCTCACGTAAAACATAGTGGATCGATTTTTTGTTGGCCAGATTGGCCGCGTGGAATCACTTCGGCTTTTCCCTCTGGAGGATTGTAATTCGATTCCTGGTTCCACCCTTTGGAAATATTTACCATGGGATCCAGGTGTAGCCCGTCGAATCCCATTCTCCACAATCGGCTGACCTCAATGCAGGGATCGGCAGCCAGTGGAAGGTTAGACCCCGGTCCACGAAGTTGATCATTTTTCGAACTAGCATTGTTATGCTTTTATCCTTCACCCATTCATCTTTTCAGCACGGTATACCACTTTAGGATTTGGAATCTTTTAGAGAGTTTCTACCTCACGTAAAACATAGTGGATCGATTTTTTGTTGGCCAGATTGGCCGCGTGGAATCACTTCGGCTTTTCCCTCTGGAGGATTGTAATTCGATTCCTGGTTCCACCCTTTGGAAATATTTACCATGGGATCCAGGTGTAGCCCGTCGAATCCCATTCTCCACAATCGGCTGACCTCAATGCAGGGATCGGCAGCCAGTGGAAGGTTAGACCCCGGTCCACCACTTAGTACTCTATCTCTAGTGGAAAGTGACGACGTTTGTGACCAAACCCTCGTTCATAGTTGGCCGGACAACCTCTATAGAAGTGTTGTATTTTCAGATCCAGTTTCAGGTGTTCTAAAATCGTTAAGTTATAGTGATGTTTTTAACTTAATAATTGTAAAACTGTGTACCTGAAGAGGGTGTGTTAAAGCACTGAAAACCTTAGTGCTGAGTTTCAGAACTTTGAAATAAAGTATATGGTTTAACCCAAAACTGCATAAGAGTGCTGAATGATGCTTAATCAAATGATATTGAAGGGTTTAGCAGTTTTTTGAATCTTGTTGTAACAAAAAGGACATTTCCCAAGCAAGACTCTCCACCTCTCTTGCAGTGGAAGCCTTTAGTACAGACCTTGATATATCATGGAACCAAACAAAAATAATAAAACCAATTGTGCCACACATGCAACCAGTAATTACAGAGTCCCTAGAGATATTAAGAAGAAGAAATATAGAGAATCTAATAAATGATAGACTAGCATGGGAATCTCCTCAGGCATGGAAGTATGCCTTAGAGAAAGAGAAGAAATGCAATGCAAATGGTGTTAGAATAGCTTGAAATTAATGGAGCTTTGATCTACTAACTGTATTAATATTCATGTATTAATATTTTCTGTTTAATCTTATTCTAATTTGTTGTAGATTAATGATTTAATGTTTCTCATTTATTTTATTGATTGTTATATTTATTAATTATTTATTTCAAGTGTTATATTTAAATGTCTTTGTATAAAGAATGTTTGGTTGCAATAACAATCAAGTTTATCCTTCTGGTTTGAATCCATTTAGAATGGAATGTTACCTGACGATGGTGTAAAAACTGAAAACATTAGTATTTTTCTAGTAAATAAATAGTGATTCTTTACTGCTAAAAGTGCTAGAGTTATTCCAGTTAATTATTTAAGTTTAAGCAGTGTGTTCTAAAGCTAATTATGGACATAACACTTGTGAATTCTAAAGTGTCTTTTATTAGAAAATAATTTTATTTTCCATAAATCATTACAGATAATTGCTTTGTAACAGTTTCTAATTAAATCATGCTTTTCATTTATTTCATTTAATTATTGATAATACTGATTCAATTTATATTGTTTCAGTTTTCCATTGTGAATGATCCTATTTCTTATATTAATTCTTTCTAGAAGAAATGCATTCTAGGAAAGTATCCCAGATTTATAACAATAGCCCTATAGGATTTTTGATTTCAGTTAACTTCATTTTAGTTAAAAGACACAATTTTCAGAAACCTAATCTTGATGTTAAATAAGGATCTATAAGCAATTATAACTAGAATATATTTGTATCTGATTAATGTATATAATGTTTTTCATTCTGGCTAAAATAAAGTAAATAATAATAAAGTAAACTACTTGCTTACATTCTTAAATAAGTAAATAAAACAGCACTAAATAGCAAATATAAATTTTTCATTGGTATAACGTTTTCGGGCTTAATATGCCCAAAAACATTATACCAATTAAAACCAAGAACAGGCGACCAATTCATTAACGACAGCGGCCCAGTCAAACTCCCTCCGTCCTGGAAATGGTGCGCCCATAATATGGTATGAACTTTTATACACACTATGACAATACTATATATTTTTGTGTAATTTTTTAACACAGTGCAGGACATGGTTTGCTGCAGATTTTGATTATGTACTCCTAATTGTAGATACTTATACTAATTTATATTTTTATTAAATATAATTTTTTAAATACAAAATAAATTTATTATTTAAATTTTATCATTAGACTGAAAATGATGGTGATAATTTAGAAGAAGCTGTAGTGAAAATTCAAGCAGGCATTAGAGGTTATTTAACAAGAAAAACTTTGAAGGAACAAAGAGAGAGTGTTTCTCCAAGTAAAAGTCCAAATCCTGAAGGTATAAATATCAATTTTTGATTATTGAATATTGGATTACAAATTAAATAAAAAATTATACAGGTAATCTTTGACTTATGACTATTCACTCAGGGCCGGATTTACCTATAAGCCGACTAGGCCATGTCCTAGGGCCCTGCGATTCTATGGGCCCAAAAACTATCAATCAGTTTTCAACTATTATAAACTTTTAATAAGAAAAATATTTTTATTAGTGCTAGATAGAAAGTAAAATTTTAAAGGTTCCTTATAAGTCAGTTTTCAACTTTTATAAACTTTTAATAAGAAAAAATGGGTTTTTAGTGCTAGATAGAAAGTAAAATTTTAAAGGGTTCTTATAAGTTATAAGGATCCTTTAAAATTAGACGTAGCTGATTTGAATTAACTAGATAGAAAGTAAAATTTTAAAGGTTCCTTATAAGTTATAAGGAGCTTTTAAAATTAGACATAGCTGATTTGGATAGAAAGTAAAATTTTAAAGGTTCCTTATAAGTTATAAGAAGCCTTTAAAATTATATGTAGCTGATTTGGGAAAGTAAAATTTTAAAGGTTCCTTATAAGTTATAAGGAGCCTTTAAAGATAGTAAAATTTTAAAGGTTCCTTATAAGTTATAAGGAGCCTTTAAAATTAACGTAGCTGATTTGAATTTTTAGGGGCTCCAAAACCTTGCTCGTCCTAGGTGTAGCTGATTTGAATTTTTAGGGGCCCCAAAGCCTTACTCGTCCTAGGTTGATTTGAATTTTTAGGGGCCCCAAAGCCTTGCTCGTCCTAGGGCCCCCAAAGTTCCTTATAAGTTATAAGGAGCCTTTAAAATTAGACGTAGCTGATTTAAGTTATAAGGAGCCTTTAAAATTAGATGTAGCTGATTTGAATTTTTACCCCAAAGGCTTGCTTGTCCTAGGGCCCCCAAAAATGCAAATCCAGCTACCCCAAAGCCTTGCTCGTTCTAGGGCCCCTAAAAATGCAAATCCGGCTCTTAAACCCTTGTTCGTCCTAGGGTCCCCAAAAATGCAAATCCAGCATCTGTTCATACTCATGATAAGTGATGTAATCAATAAATTCTGTGATTGGTCAATATAATTCTATGGGCTTGAGAACTTGACCCAATGATCTGATATACGGAAAGCATTCTTTTGTTTATATCTGATTCTTATAGTTTTGTGTTCACCATATTTATTATGATAATGGTATTGAGTCCTAATAAATATTAGTAATGAGAAATCCATAAATTCTGGGCATTTACGATTTACTTCCCTTCCAATTTGCAATGATAGTGTTCAAAACTGAACCCTGTCATAAATTGAGGATTATCTGTACTTAAGTATATTGAAATAATTTCATGCTTAAAATTTATCATATTGACTTAAATACAAACTGCACTTTTCTAATTTTTCTATTTTTGTAATTAAAAATTATGATATAAATATAAGCCACAGTTCTCATATTTTATAACAGATAGTTTTTTAGTAGTTATGTTTATTATTAAATATATCATAATAAAATCCTAAATTAAAATTATGCATCAAAATGTCATTTATCTAATTACAATAGTCTTGTTTACTCAAGGTCATGTGGATTGAGTCTATCTCAGATAGTAATTAATATGAATAAATAAAAAATGATATTTAAATAAATTCATAGTTAATTAAACTATAAATTTATTTAATACAACTATGTAATTTGTAATTCATATTTACTTCAATAAAATATGGATTGTTCATGTATATAAAATCAAATGTAAATCATATAAAATATTTACTATATAAAAATGTCAATATTTTTTTTGTTTGAGTTTACTTGGCTATTAAATGATACTGACTTCCATTTTATATAATAGTGTAACAGACTAAACTGAGTACAAAGTATATCTTTACTTCCACAAAATTAAAAAGTACAAAAATATAAAAAACACGTCTTAATACATGAGCAGACAGTACCAGATTGTCCCAGCCAGGGTAGTTACACAAATATTCTCACCCCACAGTTCACGTGCCCTCAGGGTCACTGCCCCCATACATCACAGGATGTGGGATAACAATCTAAGATAGCATCCTAAAATGGATGCTATCTTAGATAAGGATGAAAGGGCCAATTAAGTTACAACGCTAATTGGTAAATCAAATTTCTTATAACACACCCCTACTAAGAATGTTCATCTCCCGAGATGAAACCTTTTAATATTTGTGATATGAGCGGTTTTAGCATGGCCATCATCTGCTTCATAAATAATGTTCTTGAATTTTCCATCAACGACAATCAAATCCAAAACCTTGAAAGGGTCTTTAATTTGAGGGTTCTTTCCCACTACACCACAATGAACCAAAACGTATGACCAAATAGGAAAAGTTTTGTTGGGTTGAAGATGTCACTTATTGTAACCCTGCTTAACACGTTCATGATATTTAACCATACTATCTTTTGACATGACCTTTTCTTCCTCACAGGGTTTCACAATTCCGTACTCTTGATCGGCTAAAAATATGGCGCTACATCCCATCCATTTGTAATATGGAGAACATCCTAAGGAAGCATTGTAGCTTCTATTCTCGTGCCGAACCGCTGTGTCTAGGCAGGCTTTCCATCCTCCTTTGAAGTGAGGATAGCACTGCATAAATTTCTTGAAATCACATATTTTCCGTTCAGCCAAACCATTTCCTGCAGGATGGTAGGGACTAGTGTTTTTAAGTTTAATACCTTTTGGCATAGCCCACTCTCTAAACCTGTTCAAAGTGAAACAAGCACCACAATCACTTACAATAGTCTGTATCTGTTTAAGTGCATTAAAGCTTTCAAAATATTGTATGACACTGTTCACATTTTTACACATAGCTTTAGCATTTGTCATTTTGGTTGACTCGTCAACAACTACTAGAAAAGACTTTGTCTTTCCTCCACCTAAACTTTTTTTGTTAACTCAACAAAATCAATGTGTATGGTCTGATAGGGCAATTCATCGTAGTTTGGAACACTCATCGTATCTCTGATTGGCAAATACTTGAATTTCACTTGTTGACATATTATTAAATATATCAAGACTTGCATGATATCTTTTTCATATTCCTCCAAAAAAATCGCGATTTTAATTTATAATATGTACGCCACACACCATTGTACTCTCCACTATCTGGATCGTCGTGATATCGCTGTAAAATCTCAGGTTAAAGCTCCTTAGGTACTCTTAACCTTCCATCTTTCATCACTTCCAGTTGTAGTTTATTTACACTGTTAATATGTGCAGTTCTCCTGATAGACCTAATCGAGAGAGAGCATCAGCATCCATTAACTCCCTCCTAGATCGATGATTTATGATTAAGTCATAGGTTTATAAAAATATTTGCCAACGTCCCAACCTTCCTTTAGGTTCCTTAAGAGACGACAAAAAGGGCAAGACCTGATGATTAGTGTGTACATGAAATTTCTGCCTCTTGATGAAATTTTGAAAGTATTTTATGACTTTGATTACAGCCAAACATTCCTTCTCAGTAGTGCTGTACTTCTGCTCAGCTGATGTGAAAGTATAGGAATAATAACCTATCACTCGAAGTTGTCGTGCACGCTTTTCACGCGGGTCCCTTTGATATAAAATTGCTCCACTTCCGTAACGTGATGCATCGGTGCACAGTTCAAACTCAAGTGTCCAATCTGGGACTTGTAGTATTGGATTGGAAGTTATTTTCCTTACCAAATCTTGGTAAGCCTTTTCATACTCATCTGACCAAACAAAGAGGGCATCTTTCTTTTTCAATTGATCCAAAGGTCTCACAATAGCCAAATAATGAGGAATAAAAGCTCTAAAGTGACCTATCAGCCCAGTAAAACACTGCAGTGTGTGGAGGTCATGGGGACGCGCTATCTGTCTCTTTTTATCAATGGACTCAGCTGTCGTGGTTTTGCTAAAACCATCTATCCTTCACCCTAAAAACTTTATGCTCTTAACATTAAATTCATATTTATTCATATTGATTGCCAAATTATCCTGATATAGTTTTTTCAACACTTTGTAAGTTAATTCCCCATTTTCCTTCTCATCTCTGCCACCAATTCTGATATCGTCAATATAATTTTGAACGTTATTATTTTCAGTCAATTCTCCCAATACTCTATTCATAACTCTATGAATAGAGCTGGAGAATTCTTCCATCCCTGCGGTAGACGAGTACACTGGTAATGTCCGAACAGAGTGACGAACGTTGTATATTTTCGTGTCGCTTGACTGATTGCCAAAATCCGTCTGAGATCTAATTTGTTGAATGCACTGGATCCCCAAACTGATTTATTACCTCATCAATTAATGGAAAGGGATGGGGATCGGGCTCAGTATACTTGTTAATTTCGATATAATTGTGAGCTAACCTGTAAGATCCATCCTTTTTTTGGTAGAACCACACAAGAAGAAGCATAATGTGAATTGGACTCCTCAATAATACCCAACGCAAGCATCTCACGGATCCTTCCTTGTAGCCATTCTCTTTTATGAAGCGAAAGGCAGTAGGGTTTATGTTTAACAATAGACGATGGTTTAATACAAAAATCGACAGTAATCAGAGGAGCTTGTTGGTATTTTGGCACATCTATTCCTGGAAAAAGACGCAAAATGTTTTCCTTACAAGTCACCTTATTTTCAATCTTTTTCTCACCTTCGGTGGCATAAATTTCCTTAGTAACAAAACTCCAATTAATGTTAAGTTGTTCAATCATTCGAATTCCTAAAAGCAAGTCATAGTTTAATTTGTTCATTGGTATAGCCTTGATCCGAAGGTGCTTAGCTTCGATCTCCAAATCGAAACAAACAATCCCTTCATAAACAGCAGTCTCTCCATTAAATGCCTTGAGCACCGTTTTTTGGGGATGTACCAACAACTTAAATAACCTTATTAATTTGGGATGTATTAGATTTACTGTGGATCCGGGATCGAAAAAGGCATTACACTTCATCTGATTGACTTTAACAGGAAAGACCTGCAGATCTCCAATGAAGCCAATGAACAATATTCCGGTTTCATCGTCGGGCCCGGAATAGCCTCTTTCACTCATTTTTTGATTTGGATATATCTTCCATTCTAATCTGTGCTTCCTCGTAACTGGCTGGACCACTAATTTTGTTGATTCTATCCTCTGGTTTTTTGTATCAACCCTTCGAATGTAGGTTGTTTCGATCTATTTCTCCACGTGGCTTCGTGAGCAATCTTTCCATTGCTTGTCTAACTGATCTTTACTTCCGATGTTTTGACAGAGAAGACTCCCTTGCATATCATTGGGTAGGTCTCGCATTACCATAGTAATAAAGGAATGTTCTCCAATGTCCGGATATGCCAAAGTTATACGACATTGTTTTTCATAATAATAATCCATAAGAGTGCCTCCACGATATTCCCAATTATCAGCTGAATATGACAACTCAATGCAGTTTTGCCCAAATGAACTAATAAAAGAAGTTTTCCATTTATCCCAATCCTCGGGTAATCCAGCCAACATTCTGGAATTGTACCATTTAACAGCAACCCCCTCAAGATGGCTTTGTAAATTCAAAATCTTATCCTGATCTGTCTTCCATTGATTTAGACTAAAAGCTCACTCGAAAATTGTCATCCAACTTCTGGAATCTTCGCTTTTTCCATCGAATTTTTGAAATATGAATGGGATCGGGACCGGGTTTTGATTAATACTGATTTGTTCCATAGTCTGTTGTAATTTTCCTATAACATTAATAAGGGTATCTTCCTGACTTTTAAATTGATTCTGTTGCAATTGCAGCATCAAACGTAAAGTCTCATTCAAATTAGCATCCGAAATCCCACTTCCGCCTTCACTAATTTGTGATTGTACAAACACTCCATTGATATAAGACTCACCTTCTTCCTCGGTTAAACTGACAGCCACTGTTCTCGATTTCTTCATTTTCTCAATTGCTGTCTTCACAGGTACGGAAAATCTAATGGTATCTTGATTTTCAATATTTTGAAATCGTTCATCCCACCTCCATCCAATTTTTGCCTCCTTCCAACAAATATCTGCACACATTAATGTCTCCTTCTTCGGACTTGCGTAATAAAAACTTGATAATCATAATTAAATGCAGATGAAATTGTTTACACCTGTATACTGAATCCTGTTGGCTGAGCCAATTTGTAACAGACTAAACTGAGTACAAAGTATATCTTTACTTTCACAAAATTAAAAAGTACAAAAATATAAAAAACACGTCTTAATACATGAGCAGATGGTACTAGACTGTCCCAGCAAGGGTAGTTACACAAATATTCTCATCCCACAGTTCATGTGCCCTCAGGTCACTGCCCCCATACATCATAGGATGTGGGATAACAATCTAAGATAGCATCCTAAAATGGAATTTACCGTGAAAGTGCCAATTAAGTGTACAACGCTAATTGGTAAATCGAATTTCTCATCACAAATAGTATAGTACATCATTTTAAAATTAATAAATCAATTTAAGTTGCTTCTTGTTAGTGTCAATGTTTTAATTGAAATGTGGCTTTGATAGCATGTATGAGAATTTGATTCTCTATTCAATATTTTTTTTCCTCTCTATCTTATCTATTTATAATTTTTATATTTTATTATAAAATTTTGTTTTAATTAGAGGCTCATCTATTCTTGAAAGCTTAAAGATTTTTGCATATACAAAGAACATTATATTTTTAATCTGATGACTACCAGCACTACTCACTTGACCAATTCCTGAGCACCAAGCATTTATATTTATTCGAACAGATATTTGAATAAATTTAAATGCTTTTATTTATTTCAGTTTTTATTCACTTTTTTTATATATGATATTAACCAATGTAATCAGTTCTATCAGACATAAATAAAAAATTAAAAATTAAATTATTTACACCTAAGAGAATAAAAATGCATTCTCCCAAAAAAAATATATCGTTTATTTATTATTTTGTTTTATTCGTCTGTGTTCCACAGTGAATATTTAAATTAAATGAAAAATAATTTATTTTTAAGCATATACTTATCAAAAACAATTCATTTTTAATAGACCATATTGATTAAATATAAATACAAAAAAAATTAAATATATCAGAAAAAATTTTCTTTCTTAAAATCAAAAAATTTAAAACTTTAAGAACAAAAGGCAGTAAACTATAAAACAATGAAAAAATATTGACAAAAGAAAAACATTCCAACTTGAAGGAACTATAGTTCAAAGTGACAAGAGTAACCTTGACTGTATTGAACTATAGTTTAAAGTGGCAGCATTCAGGTTAATTTTTGAAAAATTCAGAAATTGTAAAATTTTTTAAGAATTGTGATAGTAGAAAAGTCAACTTTGCAAAGATGCAACAAATGTATTGTAAAACTATGTAACACTAAATATATTAAACTTTGTGCTCCACTGTCTTTGCCATTGAATCTATTTGATTAGTACAGTCATTTGATCTCTTCATAACTATTAATTCTGCTAGAAGACAAATTAAAAAATTATTTTTTCTCAGTTTTTCTTGTTGATAATATATTTTCTTTTTGATTTATTCATCTAAAATAATTAAAAAAACAACTGAAAATTCTGCAAATTATTTAATCTTTTCAATTAGATTTTCTATCTGTTAAAGATTACTGTAGAAGAGATTCTACAGTACCTCAAGTTTAATTATGTTATAAAATAAATATTAGCTCATCTTTTTCCTGTTATATAAAAATGCATTTTTTTATTACTATTCACATTATTCAAATAGATTTAGTTGAACTTATATATTAATAAATAAATTAAATCTGTCCAAAGATAATTTTTGGAATTTTTTTATATTGAAATTTTGAAATATAAGCTTCAGAGTTGAAAATACAGAAGAAAAAGTGAAAGCATAATAGCTATATATAAGCATATAGCTATATTAGCCATTCTATTATAATGCAATTTGAAAACCAATTTCAAATTTTTGGATTTCTAAGAATTATAAAAGTATTGTATTATAACAACATATATAAATGATTTAGCATTATTTTAAAATAATTAACTTCATTGCTAGTGAATTTCTGTAATTATTGGCATTAGCTGTAATATAAAAATATGTAGATTATATTTAAATTAACTCTACATTAAATATTATTTTTAAATTTTTATATAATCTAGAGCAGTGCTTCTCAAAGTGTGGGTCGCATAACAAAATTTGGGGTTGCAGAAATTTTAACAAATGTTTTAATTCATATTCCTAGTTTATATACCTCTATACCCAGAATCGTTAGAATAAAAAATATAAAATTTTCGTAATGAGCGATTCCTGATGTGATATATGCATCAGAATTGGCTCGATGCCAAAAATCAGTGTGTTCGGTTTCAAGAAAAACTCACAGTATATATATATATATGTATTACAGAAAAAACTAGGCTAAATTCAGTGAGCATCAAAATATAAATAAGAGAGAATTGAAATTTTCAGAAATTAAAATTATTTCATAAAATATGAAAAAAATTTAAAATTAATATTTTAAATTAGTTTTTGCTTTCTCCATTTAGAAATAGAGAACTGATTCATATGTTAATTGAAGCCATTTTTAGCCTACTTTCCAAAAGAAATGAAGTCTTATAAGATTGGGCTCATGTCTGTTCCCCCTATTAATAACTTTTGAACTAATAAGCAGATTTTTATGAAATTCAGTAATGATATTTTTCTGCCATTAAGAGACACTTTAATGCTACATCAATTAATTCTACAGGATTGTTTCCTAAAGGATAGATTTTTCATTTTTATCAGAATTTTAGTTTATATTATTGCCAATAGATGGTGCTAAGTGTTGGTGATATAAGGGTAAACATGTTTTTTCTGATTTGAATGATGTTACATTGAGATTATGACATCATTGTGATGCAACAAGGGATGATGTCACCAAATCTGATCATTTATGACATTACAATGACAACAATAATAATAATAATATGTCACTGAAATGATGACAGACATCATCACGATGATAACTATGCAGGTTAAATCAACATTAAAATTGGACACAAAACCAATGAATTCCAAATACTAAATGAATGAAAAATAAATAATCTCTTTGGAAAATAGGCAATTTTAATTATTTTTGGAACTTCTCATTTTTAATTATAGATAATCTCAAGTCCATATAACTCTATTAGTAAAACTTGAGTTTGGCCATAATCTGATTGTTTTTATAAAAAATATCAAACCAACAATCTGCTAAAAACAATCTTTTGATTCTAATAAATTAATTTTTCATTAAAATTGATATAGCCATTCTCAAACTTATGTAAAAGTTACATTTTTTGTAACTTTATACATAAATCTAATTTTACATAAGTTGGAAAAATAACTTTTTAATAAAAATTCTGAATTAAAAACTCCAAGGACTAGTTGACTACAGTGATTGTATCTATATAATACAGTGGTAGCTTGCTTAACGACGGCCTTAGATAATGACATACTTGTTTAACAATGAGTGGCTGTATGAAAAAAATGTTTCGGTTAATGACACAAGCTTTGGTTAACGACTCCTGATTATGTGAACTTCGACAAAATAGAACTCTGTAAAACAGCTTGTCATCACATCACGTGATTCATTAACTCAGTTGTTAATCGTTATTTTTTTATTACCATCGATTCAGATTCAACAATATCATTATTAAAATTAATAAAATTATAACCATATAAAAATATATTTAAGTAAATGATAATTAACATATAGTAATGAAAATAAATCATTTAATTAATTAAAAATAAACACACAACACTTCAGTAGTTTTTAGTTTCATAAAGTGAGTATTAATAAAAACTGCTCTTAAAGGTATTCAACTTGGAAATTTTAAATACAAGCAGTATAAAGCAGTCCAGGAACGATTCTTTAAATAATCTTTTTTATTTAGAGTAGTGTTTTCGACCTTATATTAGCCCTCTTCAACTCTTAGAATGGTTACAGTCTACTGAACAACCAACTGTTAAATAAGCAGGCCGAAAACGTTACTCTAAATAAAAAAGATTATTTAAAAAATTGTTCCTGGACTGCTTTATAGTGCTTGTATTTAAAATTTACCAAGTTCATAAAGTGATTTCTAGACAATTATTATGTTAAATTCTGCAAACAAAATCTGATTCTATTGTTGGTTTGTGTTATATATTACTTGACACCTTCGAGTGGTGTGATGTCGCAGTTTCGGATTCCATTGGAAGGAAAAAAAAATCTGTCCGAGATCATATATTTCATAGAGATAATAAATTGGCGAGTGCGTGTCACTGTTCATTCGCTATCAAAAGGCAAAATCAAATCAAATCTCATCTGTATAATAATCGTTGAATCTATAAGCCGCTAATCAGTGTTTACGGGTTCGTTTGTCAAAAAACTCCGAAGTGAGCCCAATTGTCCTTCTGGTGAAGATTGATAATTAAAAACTGTTTTCACCAACAATTCATTTTATTAGTGTTAATTTTTTTGTAGCAAATATAATAAATAAATGATATTTTCCATATTTTTAGGACCTTTTAAATGATTTTTATCTGCATTTTTAATATTTACTATGGTGGTGGGGAGGGACCGAAATGAATTAATCAATTTTCAATTAAATCTTATGGAGAATCGGGCCTTGGATAATGACAGTTTTGTTTAATGACAGTAATCCGTTCCAGGATTACTGTCGTTAACCAAGATATCACTGTATTATGCTGTCATATAGTTCCCTGACTAAGGTTACCAATTGCAAAATGAAAAAACAGGACAATCTATTCTGAAATCAATTAAAATGGAAGACATTTTAAAATAAATTTTAAGAATAAACTTTTATTATGAAAGAAAATATTAACATTCAAATAATTTTATAGTATGTGCTGACAACAATATTTAGGCACACTTTTCAGAGCTTCTCATTTTTTGACTAAAAGTTCTTTTGTTTCTTAACAGATAACCATAAGAATCCATGCATGTCATATCCTTAAATTGTACTGTGTGAATATTACAGCTTTGAGTCTACATTAAATCTATTCCACTCCTTGGTCAACTGAGTATTTATCAGCAAAAAACTCTCAACATTTGAATTATGAGCAGAAATAAAAAAATAAAATTCATATATTTTTAGTAGTTTCGAAAAGCAATTGATATTGGGACAAGATTTAAAAAATACTCTTCATTGTTCATGCAAACCATGATCTTCAACAAACTTAATCCCTATATTTTTGGATTTGAAGAATGAAATCAGCTTGCAAAGTTGGTTGTATAGTTTCACATCAACAATAATACTTCTTTTGTTCCATAACTCAATACATGGAATTAAATCTTCATATTTGTATTTTTCATATTCTTTAAGAATCATATATCTGAAATACAAACTCTTCCAACTCACATATCCATCTTTTCAAATACAATCATACCTTGACTTAAGTCATTTTGATTTGTCATTTTCAACTTTACATTTTTTTTTTTTTTTTTTTTTTTTTTTTTTTTTTTTTTTTTTTTTTTTTTTGAATTAATTTTTTTTTTTTTTTTTTTTTGTTAATAGGAGTAAATAAAAGTCTATTAAAGGCTGGGTCTCATAGATGTAAAATGTGATGTAAATACATCTGTGTGTCAATGCTGATATTACTTCTGTTATATGGCTAATTGCTGCATCTTTATTCCTGTACATAGCATAGAAAGTTGAACTTCTGTTCAACTTTCTATGCTATATGTACAGGATGCAGCAGTGAATCAGGCCATTTTTAAAAACATTATTGAGCAGAAATGATGAAATTTATTCAAGTGTAACAAGTTTGAATACAAAGTATATATTTGTGAATATCTACTTTGTACGTATTTCTGAATGTAAGTCACCAAACCGAAAGCAGTATTGCACAAAATAAAGAAAGCAGTGTTGCACCAAAAAAGAAAAATTATCACAATTTTTTTCAAAGATAGAGTTTCCTCGTGTCTGTATGTCACTTTTATCTCTCTCTGTACAATTGACTGAACCACGTAATTTGCCTCTAGGCCGACAGGTGGCACCACTAGTCACTATGTGGCGGTGCCACAATCAGTCTCCTGCCACGTTAGCACCCTGAAAAGTAGCTGCAATGGAGCAGTGGTGCGAGAACAGCGTGCCTTTTCTGTGAAGGTGTTTTACAAAAATGGTGAGAGTTACATGAATGCTCAGTGTGAATTTCGAAGGTATTATGGAATTGCAGTCATGCTGTTCCATTACATCATGCCATCAAGACGTATGTTCGAAACTTTGAGGCTATTGGTGCTACACTCAAGAAGAAAGATGGCAGTGGAAAAACAGTACGTACATCTGAGAATATCGCAAATGTGAGAGAGGTCTTTGAGCGAAGTTCACAGTTGCCTGCACGATGCCATTCTCTGTCACTCGGACTGTCGGATTGCAGCCTACGGCAAATTTTACACAATGATCTGAAGTTTCATCCATATAAAATTCAACTCACTCATGCAATATATGAATCTGACTATGACAACAGGGTACATTTCTGTGAAACTATGCTGCAGTTAATTAACGAAAGACAAGGATTTGTGCATAATTTACTAATGAGTATGAGGCTCATTTCCATTTGTTGGGATTTGTGAACAAGCTAAATTTCAGATACTGGTCTTCCCAAAACCCCAGAGAAATTCTTCAACAGCCACTGCACAGTGCCAAAATGATAGTATGATGCGCGATGTCTTCACTTGGAGTTATTAGCTCATATTTTTTTGAAAATGAGAATGAAATGGCTGTCACTGTTATGGGACCATGTTATGTTCACATGTTAGAAAACTTCTTTGCTCCTTCACTTTCACTTGCACATATGCCAGTCAACAATGAAACATTTTTTCATCAAGATGGGGGCTAATTGCCACATCACACATGCTTCCATGGCAGTTTTGCAGAACCTTTTTCCAAACTGTGTTATCTCGAGATTTGGGAACATCCCATGGCCTGCCAGATCACCCAGTCTTTTGGCAAGTAATTTTTTTTCTTTGGGGCCATCTGAAATCCTAAGTCTTCAGAGCTCCTGCACTCTACACAATTCCAGAATTGAAACATCACATTCAGGAAGAAGTTGCAAGAATTCCCCTAGATATGCTGAAAAGAGTAATGGGTGAACTTAGCAAGAGACATACTGAGTGTGTACGATAAGATGGCGGTCATCTGCAAGATGTCATTTTTGGACAGTAATTTTTTTGGTGCAATATTATTTTCTTTATTTTATGCAATACTGTTTTCTGTTTGATGACATATTCACAGATAAGTAAATGCTTTTATATCTACTTTGTATTCCAATTTGTTACACTTGAATGAATTTCATCATTTTCTCTCAATAACGTTTTTAAAATGGCCCGATTCATTGCCACACTCTGTACAAAAATATGTTGATCATTCATCCAATTGGGATGAATGATCAACATATTTTTGGTTGTTGAAACTTGTTGTTATCTAAAATGATGTATACCATGCATTCATACAGTTCTTTTAGATTTTGAATTTTGGGATTGCAAAACTGTGACATTCAATAATTTTATGAATAAAGTCATCAATAAATAAAGCAGTTCTTGAGTTTCTCTGTCCATATTAAATCAGCTAACTTCAAATAATGTCACAGTAATTGGTCAATAGTTAAATGATGTCATTTATTTGTCACATTGTATATTTTTAATTTGAATATCAGTACACTTGATGTTTGTGTGTGACACATTTACATCATAATATTGATACTATGAGTTATGCCTGTGAGACCCAGTCTTAATGTCAGTTTTTGCAACAGTACGTTACATCAGTCAGTGAAGTTATTAAAATTCATAAAATCATTTAAAAGCCAATAAAAAGAGTAAAATCAGATAAAAATGAATAAAATAATGATTGAAAATATATAAAATAATTTATAGAATTATTTAGAACATGATTTCCAACCTTTTTGGTCCCTTGTACCCTCTTGGGCTTTAATAAATTATCTGGTTTCTCATCCGCATGCACAGGAGGTGCAGATGCCACAGAGACGAGCCTCAAGAGGGTTCCGATTCATTAGCTATCTTGAATCTTAACTGAGCATTTTGAGTTATCAGATCCTGCAGTGGATAAAAGTCTATACAATCTCACTGGAATAGCCTGTAAATGGAATAATCCAGAAATATTGATAACAATTATTTTTGGAATATATTAATAGCATAATATACTTATTTACCTGCTATTCACCTACCTCCTGGACAAGCTTCCCGTATCCCCTGGGGTACAGATACCCCAGATTGGGAACCCCTGATTTAGAAGTTTAAAAATGTCTTAAGTGACATTACAGGTTATTTATAAGGGTCTAGATCATTTTTTAAAGAGTTTATTTGACTTAAGTTGCAAATCTTGGATTGGAATGAATTAATGATGTAAGGTGAGACTGTATTTCAGGATGTTTTGTGAACTTTTCGAAATTTATTTTCTTGAATTTCATTTTCATTGAATCTGCATTTCTTTATTCAAACCATTTATTTCACAACAGAAATGAAGACAAATTTATATCTTTAAAAGTGAAACACCTTGTTTCACTTTTAAAGACACGAATTTGTTTTCATTTCTGCAATACAGTACTCTCTCCCTAATCCGACACACGTAATTCTGGGGTTTGTTGGCTTATTGAATGTTCAGTGAAAAAAAATGGAATTACACAAACGAATATGCTCAGTTTATTAAGACTTTCCTGTCATTGCTCTTGCTGTTCAAATCTTTCACAAACCCCTCAATTTTATCCCAATTTTTTTTTTTTTTTTTTAATGTCATAAATGGTGGCTCATCCAATACCATAAAACAAAGTTAAATCACTAATGATACAGTAAAAACATTATAATAAACAGTGTAAACTTAAAAATTAGTCTGACTATAATGCCTGCACAATGAACAAATAGCGGTTGACAATTTGTTTGTCAGTTTCTCTCTCTGTCTCTCTCTCTCTCTCTCTCTCTCGTACATCGACAAATTGTGACATGAAAATTTCATATGGGCAGCATGACAGTTTGCAGAGTGTTGAATTACTCGAAATGTCTGACTACAGAGATTCAACTGTGTTGATTCCAAAATGTTTGTAATTTTCAATACTGAAATTTCTTCCTGTTCTACAGGTGCCAGGTTGATGTTCCATCAACCTGGCACCTGTAGAGCATAGACATCAAAGATTGCATGAACCACAAATATATTTCCAAATTCCAAATATGGATTTTCAGAAAAATATTTTCAGTACATAAGGTGCAACTGATATCAAGTTAATAAATATTCTTTGAGAATAGAAAATAACTTCTACAATCTCTCTATTGTTGAGACAAACTTAGCCATCTTGTTTTGCTGTGATTAAATAAAAGTTGATAATTCATTTTAGCATGATCACAAAATTCTTTTAGGGCTTCAGTTTTCACTATGTAAATAAAAAAATAATAATTCTCATTTTAACTTTCCTTCAAGCTGAAATGAACAAGTTATTAGACTTGTCTCACTTCATCAAGAGAGAGTAATTAACAGTAACTACAGGAGTGCATGTGCTAGTAATACCTGAATAATATACAGAATATGACAATTTCTTTATGTGCATGTGAATGTATAGCAGTATAAATCATAAAGGAGGACATTTTAAGGTGATTGGAGAACATTATATTTCAATTGATAAAGGAGGACATATCCTCGTTTTGGATACCATCTGATAACTCTATCTCTGACTGAAAATGAGACAATATTTCATTGAACAATATCATACAGTAACATGATACTTAAGATCAATAAACAATACACAAAACACAGATAAATCAAGTAATATAAAGTTTCAATAATGTAAACTTAAATATCACATAGAAAAACAACTTGCTTATTATCATATAGGATTAAAAACCAGCTCACTTAGCAAGTTCTATATAAATTTAACTTGCTAAGTGAGCTGTTTTTAATCCTAAATGTAAACTTATATGTTTGAACATGCTATATAAATACAATGCATATTTATGCTATATATCTGAAAAAAAAAAAAAGAATTACAGAAAATATTTTATGTAAATTGTATACTATATAAGTCAGAAATTGCCTGTATATATAGAGTGGAAGAAAAGTTTGTACCCCTCCAAATAACTTGATAACTATTACAGATTTCAAAAATCTGTTAATGCCAACAAATAGGAAGTCATGGAGGCTAACTGATGAGGTTTCAAATGAGCTAATTATTCAAATGAGGAGACTTGCAAATCCTGTATCATAAACTGTAACAGATAGTGAAAAATTTCCAATTACAAACTTGTTCAGTATTCAATTCTGGACACATTACAAAAACTTCATTAAAATCAGATGAATAGTTCACTCAAAAATGAAATAAAAACATTTTTACATGAAAAGGGTTTACACTTATTTCTGATGTGCAAGTAACAAACCAACATCAAAACATAACACTCCAAATCAAAAAATTGAAAACACAGAGCTTAATCAATAAACAAAAACTAATCAATGATGTGCTCAAAACGTTTTCCACTAGTACCCAAGAACAATTGAGCAGCAGCTGGATGGTCCAAATGGTACCACATTGGTGTGCCACTCAGGAGGACCCCAGTCCGGTATCTCCTGAAAAGTTTTTCGGGGTTCTGGGCCCAGCACAGCCATCCCCATCCTTCACCATCTGGCCCCCTTCCATGGGTGTGGGTGCAGCCTGTGGTTGGAACTGGCCTCACCCCTTAGTAATTTGTGTTTGGAAAGGGGTATAAAAATTTAAAAAAAAAAAGTACAATTGAGTATGATGTTGGATGGAGTTCTTCATAGCTTTTAGAGTTTCAAGATCAGTAAAAAAATCTCTGCACAAATAGTAATGATGCAGTCTTGAAGATTCTCTACTGTCATCATGCAAGAATGAAAGTTATTGTGGCCTCACAATTGCTGCTTGTGGGCAAACTGATCTTGAGCATTTCCAGGAATTGACATATGATAGATTTAAGTGTTTCATTTTTGAGAGAACTAATCATCTGATTTGATGAATTTCTTTATTGTGCTCAGAATTGAATACTGAAAAAGTTTGTAATTGGAAATTTTTCCCTATCTGTTATAGTTTATGATAAAGGATTTGTAACTGTCCTCATTTGCATAATCAGTTCATTTGAAGGCTACAATCAGGCAGCCCACCCATAACTTCCTATTTGTTGGCATTAATAGATTTTTGAAATCTATGATAGTTATCAAGTTATTTGGAGGTTACAGACTTTTCTTCTACACTGTCAGAAAGTATTCAGCCATGTAATACAAGATAGAAAAATACCTTTATTAATTAAGATCCATACAAGATACATTGTACCTAGGACAAAGGTGCCTTAGTCCCCTTCAAAGTAGTTATCTAGGGACCTCATATACTTCTCCCAACATCTCTTCCACTTTTCAAAATACTCTGGAAAGTTCATTGTTGGAACTGTCATCAGCTTACTCATTATATTTTCCTGAATCTCATGCATAGTCTGAAATTTCTTCTCTTTTAAAGATGGTTTTAACTTTGGGAAAAGCCAGAAGTCTCAGGCTGCCAAATCTGGGCTGTAGGGGGTCTGAGACATCTGAGTGATTTTGATATTTTTCCAAAAAAACCCTACACAAGAGGTAATGATAATTACCTCTTGTGTAGGGAGAGGTGTGTTATGATTAAACTGCCAATCACTGTACTTGATGACAGCATCAGAAGGCAGTATTGAGTCTATGGAACCGATGTATTACCAATTTTACTGACAGTATTAATGTGCACGGAACAGTTGATTTCAATGTAAAAGGTAATAGCATCAGTAAGAACGATGTTAATTTTTATATAATCATGCCTCTGGGTTTAGTTTTGAATTTTGAATAAACATTCAATTCAATTTACTTTGATAGCTAATCATACAGCCTTTCAAGAATGATTTAAAATTACAACTCTCCATCATTTTATAACTGTTAGAATCAATAATGGAATGTGCAAAATATCATTTCTACATCTAATCATTGTATATATTATAGACACACAGATAATTTACTGCATGTTAAAATCATGTTGATATCATAATTTTATTTGAAGCTTATAGCTTATTTGCAAAATTGTCATTATTTTACAGTAATTTACTGTAAGAGTGCAAAGAATTTATTGGAGTATATCATAGGCATAGTGATATAAATGAACTTTGGCTCTCTCATAGCATCAAAAGGCAGTATTGAGTGTATTATCAGGTATAGTTACTCACAGCTGCAGCTATTTTTTTCATGCTGCATCTTTCAGCTGGTAAAGAACATCAAGGTAATACTGTTTATTAATGGTTTGACCTGAAGGATTATAATTGTGATGGACGACACTTTCATAATAAAAAAAACACAGTTGATATGATCTTGATATTGCTTCACTTTACAGTACCTTCTTTGGACTTGAGAACCAGGCAACTTCCATTGGGAAGACTGAGCCTTTGTTTTCAGGTTATAACTGTAGACTCATGTTTCATCTCTAGTTATGATCTTTTTGAAAAAAATCTAGTTCATTTTTAGCAGTTTGAAGTAAGTCATTAATAACTGCAGTGCAAAGTTCCTTTTGCTATGGGGATTTCTGTGGTATGAATTTTGCCTCCATGATCCTTCATCAAAATCTCAGACACAGTAGTTTTGGAATGTCCAAATTGTGTTCTAATTCTTGCACTGTCAGTTGCTACCTTTGTTGATTATAGTCCATATACGTTCAACATTCTCAGATGTTCTGCTTGTTGCTTCCAGAACATGGATCACTTTCAACAGATTCCTGGCCATCTTTGAAGTGCACACTTTTATTTATGCTGAACTCATTGCATCACCTCAAAAACCTTAATCATCTGAATAGTTTCCCTGGATGAATGCTCAAGTTTAATGTAAAATTTGATGCAGATATGCTGCTTTACTCATTTGTCCCTGTGAATATGATGGCTTCACTGTACACACACTTCCTCAGTGGTATCTAGCACCCAACTGACTAGTCCAAACAGGTTTATAACTATTCATGCATATGCATTAAAGTCCCCTCTTCTTGGCTGCTGGTTATATTGAAGCTGTGCAGTCTTCTCATTTTATTAACAATGGCTGAATTTTTTCTACACAGCTCTCATATATGTATATACAGTATTATACAGGGTGTTTCAAAATGAATATTGGGGTTTTGAGGCTTCGTAGTAATTATTACATTTAACTTACAGTTATAAATAATACAGTGGGTGATCGGTTAACAAACATAATCCGTTCCAAGATAATGTTCGTTATCCTAATTGTTCGTTAACCGATCATTGATTTATCATAGGTTTTTATGGGAATTTGATTAATTCATTCCAGAGACTCAAAAGCATAAATAAAAAATTATATAATTTCTTGCTACGTTTATTTATGTGTAATAACAATAATATATACATATATAATCTTGCATTTTCATTTATATGTTTATTTTCCGATAAAAAATCTGTCCACTGTCGATTGCTTTTCTCTCTTCAGGATTTTTCGGAAATGATTAATAGCATTGTCATGGTAGAAATCCCCAAGCCTATTGACTCAACCTGGCATGGGTGCCATTTTAAGACCAAAAAATTGTAAAATCTCTCTCTTACCTTTTTTGTAAAACAAATCAAAGATATATTATTGTCTCAGAGTTCATTTTATTCAGGAAAAATTACTGTACTTCCATCCTTACCCATAAGTCCACGAACGCGCAAGGCCTAAGCCTGTCATTCCATTAGGTTAGTTAAGCCGAAATATCCTCATGGAATATTTTTATCTGGAGGCGACCACTTATAGAGCCGCCATCATCACAGGCTGACCAACACCCATGATGGAGTCAAACAGAAGTATGGGTTTCAATGGACCGGGCCCAGATCCCTCCTGAAAAATTGGAGGAGTGGTACCCGTATCCTCCAGAATTTTAAGCCACAGCTTTACCACGCAACCATTGGGCTGACCTGTCATTCTGTCAGTCCGCGGGTCCCACAGTTTGTTCTGTGAAGTATTCGTTAGCCGAACATGTGTTCGTTAACTGAAAATGAAAATCGTTTGAAAAAGTGTTTGTTATCCGAACTGTTCATTAACTGATCACCCACTGTACATCAAATGAAAAAACAACTCAAACAGTTTTGTTGTTACCCCTGTGCGCATGCTCATGCACCGTTTGAGGCGGAGTTTATATGGAAAGTTTATGGGCCTTTCTTTTTCAGTGAAGCAACTTTAACTGGTATTTCTTATGTTGATGTGCTAGAACTATGGCTCTTTCCTCAATTGGAAGAAGCTGAACCAGAGAACTTTATTTGGCAGTAAGATGGTGCGCTGCCTCACTGGCATAACTCAGTACATGATTGGTTAAATGTCGTTGTACCCGAGTGCTGGATTGGCCGCAAGTCGCTGAATGACAGCGTTTGTTTCACATGGCCTCCACGTTCACCTGATCTGACACCATGAGATTTTTACCTTTGGGGGTTCATAAAGGATAATGTGTATGTGCCTCCGCTACCAGCTGACCTACCCGAGTTAAGAAACAGGATTGAAGCAGTTGTTGCAACAATTACTCCAGACACACTGATCAAGGTTTGGGAAGAACTTGCCTATCGACTCGATGTGTGCTGTGTGCGAAAGGTGTTCACATTGAACACTTGTAGGAAAAACTGTTTGAGTTGCTCTTTCATTTGATGCATTATTTATAACTGTGTAAGTTAAATGTAATAAATACTACAAAGCCTCAAAACCCCGATATTCATTTTGAAACACCCTGTATATATTTGTGTAAGTTGTTATATATGTATATTTATGTAAGTTACAATTACTTGTATAAGTCAGAGAATATCTGTAATATTCCCTGACATGCAGATAATGGAACTAAAGATTTTTATATAACTCAGATTTTCTGTAAGTCAGAAAAATAATATTTTAGCAAAAATTCTAAAGGAAAGACAACTGGAGCTAGATGGACTATGGTGACTTACTTAAACAATGTTATAATGCCATATTATTCTCTGATTGAGAAAGAAGAAATACTTCATGGAACAATATCATACCAGTAATATGATGATTAAGATCAATAAACAATCACAAAATATAAATAAATCAAGTAATATGCACTTTTAAACCAGCATGTCTGAAATTTTAAGTTTGAACTTAAAACTTACAAATATACATAGTTTTTGACTTATAATAATCTGATCTTACAATGGCCCTTACAATATTCTGAACTTGACTTTTCATGGCATATTGTCTAGAAATACTTTTTTGCTTTATTAAAAATGTAGTAAAGAAATTGCTTACACCTTGAAGCTGGGTTCAATTCTAGATGATTTTACATCTTGTAGCCCAGGTTCAATTCTGGAATATTTTATAGCCTCGAGAGCTGGGGATCAAATTTGAATGATTATACTATCTTAAAGGATTGAGTATTCCATTGTCTGTTTTTACTACTTAAAATTACAGATAGGCCTCGATTAGCACGACTTCGAATAGCGTGAATTCGATTAGCGCGACTTAATGGATTAGTGTCAAATTGCGAGACACCACTGTATCAAGAAATTTTTCAGAATTTGATAAAAACTAATATCATACAGTTAATATTACCCATGAGTACACAATAATTTCCCTTTATATTATTTGTTCGGCGATGGATTAGTGTCGAATTGTGAGACACCACTGTATCAAGAAATTTTTCAGAATTTGATACAAACTAATATCATACAGTTAATATTACCCATGAGTACACAATAATTTCCCTTTATATTTAGATTAGCTAATATATTTAGCTTTAGCATAAGACTCAATTATTTACACATTATACTATGTAGAAAACTTTTCAAATTCAAATACGTATATTACATAAATTTTCCAAAAATTAATAATAATAAATTATTTTAATGAAATAAGACTAAAATTATTTTTTAAGATTTTATATAATAGGTTTTAATACAGAAAATAAAAAAAAATTTAAAATAATTAGAAAAATTTTTATTCTATGATAAAAAACTTACTTGATCTAGACAACTATCAGAGAAAAAACTTTTCAAATTCAAATACATATATTACATAAATTTTCCAAAACTTAATAATAATAAATTATTTTAATGAAATAATACAGAAAATAAAAAAAAATTTAAATTAATTAGAAAAATTTTTATTCTATGATAAAAAACTTACTTGATCTAGACAACTATCAGAGAACCCAAGCTCTTTTGCTACTTTATATAGCTGATCTTTTTTAGTACCAATAGTAATATCAATAGGCTCTTTTATGATAGCATTAGGGTTCTCTTTAGCTACTTCTTCAATATTAACACCACCTTGAGCACTTGCTATTATAACTGGTCCCTAAACAAACACATTTTAAATATCTTATTTTAATTAATAATAATAAATAAAGAATCAAAATTAAATAAGTAGCCAAATTTAGATAAAATTATATTTAAAATAATTTTATTGATAGTTATTCATATTTTACATATGATGTAAAATATGAAAATAAATTTTTCTTAAACAGTTAGTGTTAAGTTTGCGTGGTTATTCATCGTGAAACTTAGCTAATGGCCGGAATCTCACAAGATCGGCTGAAAATAAATATTTTTTAAACAGTTAGTGTTAAGTTTATTGTGGTTAACATCGTGAAGGTTGGCTAATGGCCGGAATCTCACAAAGCAAGAACCAATTACCATATTTTCCGTAGAGTTAATACTTCGATTCAAAGCAAGAACAAATATTACTATGAACTTAGCTAATGGTCAGAATCTCACAAAGCAAGAACCAATTACCATATTTCCATAGAGTAATACTTCGATTAGCGCGAGAAATTCGTGGAACCAATTATTCGCTATACTTTCAATTAGAGAAATTCGTGGAACCAATTATTCGCGCTAATCGAGGCCTACCTGTATATCCAATTACCATATTTTCCATAGAGTTAATACTTCGATTAGTGCAAATTGAACAATTACCATATTTTCCATAGAGTTAATACTTCGATTAGTGCGAATTCTTAGCAAAAGAAGTTCGTGGAACCAATTATTCGCGCTAATCGAGGCCTACCTGTAATCGTCGGAACCAATTATTCGCGCTATTCGAGGCCTACCTGTATTAACATTATAGATCATTTTTGACTTAATACCATTATAAGCTGTAAATATCTTATCAAAACATAACTCCATCATAAGTTGAAAACAACCTCTATAATAAATGTCTGTGCCCTATACCTCAAAAAAAAAATTAGGATTTAGAGGTCAGATATATATAAATCAGAGAATACCTAAATGCATGTATATGCATGTGCACACTATCCCCAATTTGCATAAGTAGATTATTCTGAAAGTTTTATGTCAGCTAAACATACGTATGTTAGAGCATACCCTATATAGTACAGGTAGGCCTCGATTAGCGCGAATAATTTGTTCCACGAATTTCTCGCGCTAATCGAATTCGCGCTAATCGAAGTATTAACTCTATGGAAAATATGGTAATTGGTTCTTGCTTTGTGAGATTCCGGCCATTAGCTAAGTTTCACGATGAATAACCACAATAAACTTAACACTAACTGTTTAAGAAATATTTATTTTCATATTTTACATCATTGTTCATCATCTAAATTAATAACTTACCAGGAATTGCGTCTCATATCATCATCAAACCAACCGCCAAATCAAAACTAAAATAGCGAATCGAAAGCGGAAGTTGAGCGCCACCTGGCCGCCAATTCTGGGTCGAGAATTGAGTGAATAGGCCGATTTGCAATTAAGCATTGCAACTTTATTGAATCAGTAAATTAGTTCCAGATAGCATTAATAAGCGAAGTTAATGAACCAATGAGAAATTTTTAACAAGTTTTCTATTTGTTTATTAGCAGAATACGACAGCAAAAGATAACAAAAACAAATTTTTTTCACAAGTTTTATTTTAAATAAAGAAATCAGATAATAAACAAAAGAAAATAAATAATATCGGTAGCACAGCGATATAATAGGCAAATAATTTTGTAACGATATCCTTATTTAAAAAAATTTAACAAAGTATGCTTTTATGTCGCTCAATCACATCCATTTTTTGCTGTAACGTAATCACTGACCTCTTTTTTTTCGTTTCCTGTTTTATCGTCAGAAGTGTTCTTCCTTTTATCCATTTCGATACAGTACTTTTTAAAAAAGAAAATTCTGTACTATATACTGTAGCAAAGCTAAATAATACTATACTGTAATTGATAACAAACCTAAAAATAGAATGTGCAGTACAATAATGTTAAACAGTTAACGCGTTTCACCCCTTCAAAATCGTGTGACTGTTCTCCGTTTGGTTTTACTAACCGAAAATTAACGGTAATTTGTTAATTGACATCATAGGAGGAGACGGAGCTTTGTTAGTAAGACTGGTCTATGCTTACAACTCGCTGGTTTTACTAACCGAAAATTAACGGTAGTTTGTTAATTGACATCATAAATCTTACTAACCGAAAATTAACGGTAATTTGTTAATTGACATCATAAAAGGAGTTTTGTTAGTAAGATTGGTCTATGCTTACAACTCACACTAATCGAATATTTGCTCGGGGGGCTTTGTTAGTAAGACTGGTCTATGCTTACAACTCGCATTAATCGAGTAAGAACTGATGTGTTTACAACTCGCACTAATCGAATCTTTAATCGCACTAACCGAATAACGGTATCAATTTTTTAAGTCGCACTAATCGAATTGACATCATAAAAGGAGCTTTGTTAGTAAGATTGGTCTGTGCTTAAAACTCGCACTAATCGAATATTTTCACTAACTGAATAACAGTATCAATTTTTTAAGTCGCACTAATCGAATTCATGCTATTCAAAATCGCGCTAATCGAGGCCTATCTGTACTAAAATAGTACTTTGTACTGTGTCACAAAAATGTAATATAACATTAAAAATAGTAATGTTAAAGAATTAGCATATAAATTAATTTTATAATTTAGGTAGTGTATAATTTAAATATTTGTGAGGCTATTTCTCTGATATGCACTCTTTATTATTACACTTTTTTATCACAATTAAAATGTCAATACCAAATATCAAAATACAATTACAAAATTATAAAAACTTAAAAACTATCATAAATAAGAATATGGTATCTTAGATATGCATTTCAGCAACATATCCTCTTTAGTCTAGTTTCATTTCCATGTTTATGTATTTCTCAAAAAAAGAAATTCTAAAATATGCATAAAGACTTCTTAATGTTACATTTTATAAGTTTCCTCTTTATAAATTATTATTACAGTTGTTATTCTTAAATGATCTTTCCATATTTTTTAGAATATTAAATTCAGATATGAAAATCTATATAATAATAATTTTTTCTCTTTAAATTAATTTCGTTATTTATGCATATCTTTAATTCTAAAAAATTTTTTATCATTAAATTTTTATACATATTTTGGAATTTCTTTATGTGAGAAATACATAAACATGGAAATGAAAGTAGACTGAAGAGGGCATGTTGCTATCAAATGTATTTAGGTAGTTCTTAAGATACAAATTAAGTGAATTAGTTAAAGCCACTAATGAGTCAGATATTTATTTCTCTTCAGAAATATATGAAAAAATTGTTTTTATAAAATTCATTCATAATGTCTCATATATGTTTATCTAATGCAATAAGATGGAGAAAAACTGGAAACAGTTTAATCTCAGGCCATTATGTGAAGAGACTTTAATATCCATCCAAGGAAGATTTCAAGATAATGATTACAATTTCAGAAAATTAGCAAAGTAAAAAAGCCTGGCCAAAGCCATCCAAAGATTACTCTGACTTGTGATGAACACTATTTCGCATTAACAGTGACATGCCATAGAGACTTTACAGCAAATCAAATTTCTCTAGTACTTTCTTTAGTCGTTGGAAGAACTATTTCAAATCAAATCATATATTTAAAACTTAATAAAATGACATGTATGAAGGAACACCAATAGTTTGTGTTCCTCTCATTCCTTCTCACAAGTGAGTTTATTTGAACTAGTGCAGAAAACACTATTATAGAAGCTGAGATTGATGGATCAGTTTTTTTAACAGATGAAATGAGATTCAGTTTACAGACTGATTTTCAGCATCTGTGAAGAAAATAAGGAATTTGTAATTATCTCTCCAACATTAGGGAAAGATAAACTTGGTGGTGATTTGCTTATTTGTGATATCATTACGTTGAACAGATCATGTCATTTCACATGTTTGAAGGAGACATTTTCATTGATCAAACAGTAGAGAGAGAGAGAGAGATATCCTTGAGTCATTTATAGTTTTTCTGGAATCGTGTTGGCTACCAAGTTTTTATTGACAACAATGTTTATAAAACTTGACTCAATAACATAAAGATATTCTTAAAAAAACAAAAATTTTATATACATTCAGACTCTACTTTAGATCAGAAGTGCATTCTCACAATTCTGTGTATCTCTACATATTTGAAATTACATTGCCTTATTAATTGTAGAAATTATTAGATGTATCAATAGGAAAAAATTATGCAATTATAAGCATCTCTATATCATTGTGTAAGTTTGTCTGAACTTAGATTTACTGCTAAATATGAGGGAAAGTCAGCAAGTTACAAAATTTGATGCTCTAGAAACCACAAGAGATATCTACATGGTACCACTCTTCATTTTTCCTCATAATCCCCTCTATATTTGCACACTTGTCTCAGTGTTGTATGAGTTCCTGGAATCCTGCAGCATAGAATTCTCTCAGCTGTTGTCGCAGCCATAGATGCACCTTCTATTTGACCTTTCCATCATTGGTAAAATATTGGTCTGTCAAATGTGTTTTGGGGATCAAACAGGTGGAAGTTGCTGGGTGCAAAATCTAGATGATAGGATGGATATTCCTGCATCCCCCACAGCAGTTTCTCCATCTCTGCCATTGTTAGTTGGAGCATATGTGGTCTGTTATAGTAATGAGGCAAGACACCAAGGAACTGCAGGTCTGGACATTTCCAGCGAATTGCATCATGGTATTTATCTAACACAGTGTTTCCCAAAGTGGTCTATATCGACCCCCAGGGGTTGATGATGACCTGCAAGGGGTCCATAAAAAAAAACATTTGAAGTTGATGAATTTGCAAAAATTCAATATTAGCTAAGCAGGGGTCTACCCAAAACCAAAAAACATGGCAAGTGGTCTACAAGACAAAAAAGTTTGGGAACCACTGATCTAACACCTCACAGTATAAGATGGCATTGACATTGGTGTCTATTAGTTGGAAATGGGCCAGCAGAACTCTGTCTGTATTCCAAAAAATAGTCAGCATGACCTTATTAGCCAAGGATGTCGTTTTAAACTTCTTGGCCACCGATTACTGTTGATGTTTCCAGTGAATGAAAGCCTGCTTGAATTCAGGTTGGTAGTGATTCACTCACGACAGTCTGGGTCAACATATCCTGTCCCTCTCAACAGCATGCTGAAGCAAATACTGCAAGGATAGACCCATGTGCAGTAATTTTTTGTTCCTCCAACAGTTGTTTCTGCATCCAGTGTGCACACATTTTATGGAACTTCAGTCATGCATGATGCTCTAGGCCTAACTGTGTGAACACTTATCTCACTTGCTACTGTATCAATGGTGATTCTCCTGTTGGCATTAATCATCACCTCAACATACTCTACAGTTGTGGTAGTCACAATCTTCACAGGCTGGTTCAGCTTCATCAATGACATTCGTGCACCTTTTAGTGACCTTCTTTACCCAATTGTGCACCACTTCTCATGATAATGTGTGCTGCCCATATACAGGAACAAGTTCTTTATGAATGTCCTTTGCATCAAGTCTTTTCCCTCACAAAAACTACACAACAGACAATTGCTTATTGATTGTACACTCTTCTAACATGATCACAATGTTTCGTTCATCTGGCATCACTGTATTTACCATGGGAGATTTTGAATAATATCCTTCTATTGCTTGGGGGTTGTCTTGTACAATCAGCACAATTCCCTCTTATGTATGGTAAATATTGTATCAATTAAAAATGTCTTATAGCTAAATCTCTGAAATATATGACTGTAATATTGATAAAAGGTTTTTTATGAAAGTTCTATAATCTTTTAATATGTTTTATAAATCTATAATTTATTTAACATTTTCTGCTAGATCAGTTCAGTATTATAATTTAAAAATTTTTATATATAATCTTTTGAATTTTTAAAAATATAAAATAACTTGTTTTTTGTATTAAACTTTATAAGTTAAAAATTTATAAGTAGAGAATCATTTGCACTATTAATAACACTACTATAAGTTAAATTCCTATTTTATATTGTTATATTGCAGTGTGAGAAAAATATTAACTGCAGAATGTCATCATCATCAGAAGAAAATCTCCCACTTTTACAAGATGGAACTTTCCAATATTTATGGACAGAATTGGATTTAAATTCGTAAGCAAGCATAATCATTTTAACAGTTAATTTCTTAACTAGATTCAGTTAGTTTTTGTATAATTATACATATCTTTTGTATTATTTAGTCCAAATATTTTAATTATCATAATTTTTTGTATGCTCTTTTAAAAGTTTTGCAGCAAGATTAATAGTAAGGAGGGGAATTAGAGGTGAGCCACTGGAAGTATTTCCGGTGGGGCGTGGCGTGGCGAGTGAATGACAGTGGATGTTACTGTTATATTTGGATAAAAGTTGTGCCTATATAGAGGTTCCGCATTTAGAAGCAACGCTTATATTTTTCGCCTGAAAAATACTAGTTTTAGATGCTTATATTAAAAATTATTTCTAGTATTGCAAGTTAAAGGATTAAAGTTCATAAACCTTTCGCTCTGAATTTGATAATTTGAAACTCACTAACTACAAAGGTAGCAGTACTGTCATGTCGGCACTGTTATATTTGGCTGAAAAAATATTGTTTTTAGATGTATAGCACCTATTTTTAAATAAAAATTAAGAGTTATTTTTATTAGAGAAGTTAAATTAAGAGGTAAAGGGTTAAATGAGTTTTTTCATAGACTTCATACATTAGAAATCATGAATATATATCTTTCGCAAAAAAAAGGGGGGAAATTGCTGCACTCATATTTAAAATTATTTGGAGATGATATTTTTAATACCTCAAATTAAAAGGGTTAAGCGAGTTTTTCAACAGACTTTGCAGATCTGAAACTAATGAATATGTCTTGATTAATAAATTCTATGTGACAAAAATTAGCGCACTCATATTTAAAATTATTTAGAGATGATATTTTTAATACCTCAAATTAAACGGTTAAAGTTCGCAAATCTTTCACTCTGAATTTGAAATTTGTATTACACTTGTTTGGATAACGAACACTTTGCAGAACAAACTGTGGGACCCACGGACTGAGGAATGACAGATCAGCCTGATGACTGCATGGTATGACTGCATGGTAAACCTTGAATGTTGTAAATAAATGTTTTTTGTTATTTTTGTTTTATTAAATTAGTAAAAATATTCTATTTAAATTTTTTTATATTAAACCTTTAATATCGTAAATAATTATTTTTTATTTTACTGAAAATTTTTTATTTAAGCTTTTCATATTGTACAATTTATAAGGTGTAAAAATAAAATTTAAATCTTTATTGGAAATATAACTGTATGTATATAAAAATATTTTATATTAAACTATCAATACTTGCTTTTGTTAAAAATAATTTCTATATTAGATCTACATATTCAGGTCTTACCTTAGAGATGCTTGGATGGAGCCATTTTATCTGGAGACTCTATAAATGGCCGCCACCAGATAAAATTATTCCATGAGGATATTTCGGCTTAACTAACCTAACGGAATGTCAGGCTTAGGCTTTGCACACTCGTGGACTTATGGGTAAGGATGGAAGAAAAGTAGTTTTCCCAATACGTTCGTGGACTTATGGATTCATATAAGTAATCTTGGAGGAGCTTATTCATTTTTTCTAAGAATTGTTTTAACTAATGTATGTAGTCAAGTCCCTGCAGTCTTTGTACTTTGTTAAATTTCATATGCATTAAGCTGAAGAAAAAATTTATACTAAAAATTATTTGGAGTTGATATTTTTAATACCTCAAATTAAAGGGTTAAAGTTTGCAAATCTTTCACTCTGAATTCAAAATTTGTATTGAAATTTTTTTATATTAAACATTGAATATTGTAAACAAATGTTTTTGTTATTTTTTATTTTATTAAATTAGTAAAAATATTATATTTAAACTTTTTTATATTAAACCTTTAATATCATAATTATTTTTTATTTTATTGAAAATTTTTTATTTAAGCTTTTTGACATCGAGGTGCAAAAATAAAATATAAATCTTTATTGGAAATATAACTGTATGTATATAAAAATATTTTATATTAAACTATCAATACTTGCTTTTGTTAAAAATAATTTCTATATTAGATCTACATATTCAGGTCTTACCTTAGAGATGCTTAATCAAGTTCATATAAGTAATCTTTGAGTTGCTTACTCATTTTTTCTAAGAATTGTTTTAACTAATGTATGTAGTCAAGTCCCTGCAGTCTTTGTACTTTGTTAAATTTCAGATGCATTGAGCTGAAGAAAAAATTTATACTAAAAATTATTTGGAGTTGATATTTTTAATACCTCAAATTAAAGGGTTAAAGTTTGCAAATCTTTCACTCTGAATTCAAAATTTGTATTGAAATCTTTTTATATTAAACATTGAATATTGTAAATAAATTTTTTGTTATTTTTTATTTTATTAAATTAGTAAAAATATTATATTTAAACTTTTTTATATTAAACTTTGAATAGCGTAAATAATTATTTTTTATTTTACTGAAAATTTTTTTATTTAAGCTTTTAACATCATACAATTTATGAGGTGTAAAAATAAAATATAAATCTTTATTGGAAGTATAACTGCATGTATATAAAAATATTTGATATTAAACTGTCAATACTTGTTTGTTTTTGTTAAAAAATAACTTCTATATTAGATCTACGTATTCAGGTCTTACCTTAGAGATGCTTAATCAAGTTCATATAAGTAATCTTGGAGTTGTTTACTCATTTTTTCTAAGAATTGCTTTATCCAATGTATGTATCCAAGTCCCTGCAGTCTTTGTACTTTGTTAAATTTTAGATGCATCGAACTGTGGAAAAAATTTTTGGTTATTTGTATCTTAAGCGTATTTATACATTTTAATATCAACTACCAAAACTAAAATTTTGGACTTTTTATGGTATTAAATTTTTCAATTATCATTTTAGCAAGAACTTATAATAATTTTTAAAATTGGAATTGCAAAAGTATATTATTTAAACCTTCAACTTTTTTCATATTTAAGAACTTTATAATTTAAGTTTAATAACATTGAATCAATGTCTGGTAATAATAATCAAATACTTCGAAATATATAGCTATTTTATTAGACACTTTCGCAAACACATCCTTTTATTAAATACATCTGATTCTAATATTAGTATTTCTGTGTTTTTATTCTAACATAAAAATATGTTTAAAAACTATTTATATTACAAAATATAAATAAATCTATATTTCATTGTTTGAGAAAAAGTTAGAATAAAATTGAAGCATATTTAAATTATGTGTATTAACCAAGAGTGTTAGATCTCTATTGTTTCAAATTTATGTATTTAGCTAATTAAGAATATATATTTAATTTCACTAGACCTCAACTATTTTTTAAAGATATTGAATTTTTACAAGTTAAAGATTTAAACAATGAAATCAGATTCTTACTGTTTTAAAATATATATTCCAGTAAAGAATGTTGAAAGTAATTGCTTTTTTATGCAAATAAAATTACTTATCTGTTACAAAAAAATTAACGAAATAAGTAAAAATGAATATCAAAATTATGTATTAGAAAAAATATAATTTAACATTTGCTATAATAATCATAAATAAGAATCAAAATATTAAATTAATATTTATATTAGTTTTAAATAATAGCGCTTTTTGTGGGGATCGTTGTGTTGAAAGTCTCTATGTGGATACGAGTAATGAGAGTTTAGATTTCTTTCTCTTAATTCTTTAAAAATAATATGTTTGTCATTTAATAAATAACTTTATCTGCAAATAAAAACTTCATCCTACGATGATTGTGCTTCCCACTTGTTTTTAAAAAATATTAATGATTTACCCAATGACATTAGATATAAAATATTTAAATAACAGAAATGACAGAAAATATTGTTGGGTTTAACATCTACATTTAATAATTACAAATTCTTACCTTGATTAAGTTTAAACTGGGCCGTGAGTACTTGTTGCTTGTCTATTATTTAAATGTCAAATAACAGGAAACTCTGAAAATAGAGATAAGATAAACAAGATTCCCTTTCTCCTAAAGAGGAAATTTTAAATAATTTTATTGTAGGAATTCTAAAAAGGTAACTGATGAATGAATATATTTTTATATATCTTTTAAATTAGTACTTTTTATTTAAAATAAAAAATAATGTTAAAATTCACAAACTCATTGATTCCGGGAATGTTGGTAAGGAAGTATGTTGATTGATATATGATAAAGGTAACACCAAATTATATCACTGATAATTCAAACACAATGAACACAATTACGGCTGGAAAAAACTTTCGTGAATCTATTCATGATACCGAGAATGAAAATTAATGTCTACATCCAATATACATTCCGAATAACAATTAATGAATAATGATAACAGAGATCTGTGCTGTTTTACCAAAATGATTGCTCCATTTAGAATAAAACTGACACACTTATAAGTACAGAGGTATTAAATTACGATATAACTATAATAACCAAATCCTGGATGGTGAAAGACAATATTGGGATATCGTGTTTTTTGAAAGTAGCAATTACTTATTCTTTCAGACTAATAGGTTGAAACGACGTGTGGGATAAATTATTAGTGCTTTAAAGGATAAAAACAATAGTTAAATTATCTTTAAATGAAACTAGTTTAACTGTTAACAAAATTAATACATATAGATGGCTCATTTTTATCTTTTTTTTGCCGGATACGAAGAATGATAAATAAAATAGAGTTACATCTAGCATTTGATATTGTGATTTTTGGGGTGATTTTAAATTTAATAATAATATTTATTGGGTAAATAACGAGATTTCCTTTGATTACATAATTGTTATTCTTTCTTGTCAAAGACGATGTATTTTAATAATTTACTTCAGATAGCCGATTTTTAGACTATTTTTCATTAAATACTGTACTAGCAAATTTGAACGGTCTTCAATTTATTCATTGTGGCTCTATCTTCAAGAAATATTAGATCAGTTTTATTTATTATATGAAATTTTAATTTTATAAATCAAAGAAAAGGGGTTATATTTTTAAATTACTTACCAAAGTAAAATTTGTTGAGTTCCATAATTCTCCGTGTATTTGATTATAATTGTCGTGAATCACGACTATTTTTTGTGACAAAATTCAGTAGTAACCTTACAGTATCTAGTAGTTGACTCCCTTCAAAGTGATGTTATCATGATTAGCAGGACGGATGATTTTCTTCTAAATATAGAAATGTCACTTCTAAATTTTTATCAAATATTATACTAACTAATTTGATCAGTCTTCAATTTATTCTTCGCGACTCTATCTTCAAGAAATATTAGATCAGTTTTATTTATTATATGAAATTTTAATTTTATAATTTGTGCCTATGAAGCTTTGTAATAGAAAATAATCAAATATGGAAAAACCTATAAAAATTATACAATATTTAGTATATATCTTAAATCGCTTAAAGTAACAATATAGCAAATTAATAATTAGAGATAAACCAATTATTTAAGAATTATATGTGATCCCTTTTTCATCATTCTGCTAAAGGTTTATAGACTTATATTGTTAAATTATGGAAAAAGAAATAATACAGATATGAATATTCCTATGGAACTTTCGTCTTTATTAGCTACTTATTTTTGAAAAACAAAAATAATATCACAAAGTGTAAAAATGATAATCCTGCCAGATAATATAATTGCAGCTTTGAGAAAATTTTTTTGGATGTACTATACCATATCGCATATTTATTTAATAAGTTTTTAATTAATAATTTTACTCGTTGCCTTTTACAATCTTATATTCTACAAGACAGACAGATTGCCATTGTTATAATGCATTTCTTTTCTTATATTGTTTGAAAAAGCATTATGTTAATCTTTAAAATTTCAATTAACAAATAAGTTACATGATGATTAACATTTTGTTGGAAACAATAAATCAACTTATACAATTTAGCTGCTTATACTAAATTTTTGGATCTTATAGTTATTTATGAAAATGCTCATTTATAAATTTTGTGTGATAGATTAATGAACGAATTTGATTTAGATGTGTGCATTACTGATTGAATTATTAAATTATTTCATACGAGATTCAATATAATTGCAATTAATAGACTGGAATTAGATCAGTATGCATTAACAAGTGACTTAAAGCCAGCTTTAGACCAATTTCTTTTTGCTGCGTATTTTTCCACAGCTCGATGCATCTAAAATTTAACAAAGTACAAAGACTGCAGGGACTTGGATACATACATTGGATAAAGCAATTCTTAGAAAAAATGAGTAAGCATCTCTAAGGTAAGACCTGAATATGTAGATCTAATATAGAAGTTATTTTTTAACAAAAACAAACAAGTATTGGCAGTTTAATATCAAATATTTTTATATACATGCAGTTATACTTCCAATAAAGTTTTAATATTTTATTTTTACACCTCATAAATCGTATGATGTTAAAAGCTTAAATAAAAAATTTTCAGTAAAATAAAAAATAATTATTTATGCTATTAAGTTTAATATAAAAAAGTTTAAATATAATATTTTTACTAATTTAATAAAATAAAAAATAACAAAAA
>AYEL01072517.1:0-102249 GCA_000484575.1 Olivierus martensii
ATATAAAATATGTTTTGTTTTATTTTTATATTTATAAAAAATATTTTTCCACGAAAACCGCGCAGAGCAAGGACACGAACCTACCACCTCAAGCAACGAAAGTGTGGGCTCTAGCGGCTGAGCTACCGAAGCCCATCAAGATAGTAACTAGTTAATTGTAAGGTAGAAAAAAAATGAATATAGTTGAGGTCTCAAACCTCGAAAAGAAGTGTACAAGCATCAGGACAATGTGGTAGATTTTCTCAGTATAATGCAAGTGTTCGAAATGCCGCCCCTTAAATGTTAAATTGTATTTTGATTTCGCTGCTTATGCTGCCCCCTTACTATGCCGCCTAATGCGGCCACCTCTCTGTATCATAGCACACAGCTCTGACAAGCATCAATACGAAACGTACAAGACTTAAAATCAATTTTTAAAGCTGAAGTATACTTTAACTTCTGAACTTAGAAAAAAAATCTCTTCACCAAAAAAGTATATTCCGCAGCATCGCTTATAAAACTAAACCCCTTGCTGCCTACTAACTCTATAAGGTTTCATGTGAACTTCTATGTACAACTGAATGAGTCGCCAGATATAGATTCACAGCCATAATCAAAATACAGTTGGGTTCCATTGTATTACTCAAGGAAGTAATGCCGTGGAACCCAACCGAATTTTACACAATAATGCAGAACAAATTATCTCTCTGATAAATATAAATTAGAAAATTTAAAGGGCATTATCTCTTCTGCAAGGAAAAAAATTCGTTCTTTGTTTTTGGTGTGTCTGTGGTTTGCAGTGGAAGCTATCTGCGTTTTGATTTGGGCTGTGAATCTATATTTCGCGGCGCATTCATTTGCACATAGAAGTTAATCTGAAACGTTATATAGTTAGTAAGCAGCAAGTGGTTTAGTTTTGTCCAACCACGCACTGCACCCACCCCTTCCACAGGTGAGGGTGCAGTCCGTGGTTGGAACAGGATCCGCCCCCTTAGTAATCTCTTTGATTGGAAATCGGGCATAAAATATGCAAAAAACCTTTCAAGGTGTTCCGCGAAAACTTAAGAATGCAGTGTATGTTTGTAATTGTATGAATTATATGTATTAATAGTGAAACGTGGTTGGCTGGATATCAGTTTTTCAGACGTATCACTGTACTAATTCCTATAAATAGCGTATCGTTAGAAAAATCTAACTTTCGAATTTCTGCAGCAGCCAAAATTTTTTGTCGTTATTCATTATTTAAAAGTTAAGGAATAAAAATTAAATTAAAATTATAATTTCTCTAAAAAGACAAAATTCGCAGGTAATAAGAGCCGCCATTTACACTCCCTTCCACTCATTTACGGAAAGTTTGCAGCAAGAAAAACGTTCGGGTCACATAATAATCATTTTTTAAAATAAAAACTTTTTACGTTTTTTATAATGTACGATTTCGAAAAAAAACATCATATAGCTATTTGCATGTTTTTACAGAGACTGTAGTCCCACACTTCCAGTAATCCGACACACTGCGAACTGTCGGGCTTCCCACGTGAAATTTTCATGTCACAACTTGTCCAAGTGCCGGAGAGAGAGAGAAACTGACGTAAACAAATTGTCAATTGCTATTGGTTCGTTGCTAGATTTTCTATTGCAGATCAGTTTAGTATATACAGTCGGATTACTGAAAGTGTCGGATACAGTCTCTGTAGTCCGACACTTCCAGTAATCCGACACACTGCGAACTGTCGGGCTCCCCACGTGAAATTTTCATGTCACAACTTGTTGAAGTGCCAGAAAGAGAGAGAAACTGACGTAAACAAACTGTCAATTGCTATTGGTTCGTTGCGCAGGCATTATAGTCGGACTAATTTTTAAATTCAGTACACTGTTTACAATAAAATAGTGTTTTTACTGTATCAGTGTTTATTGTTTATCTTTTGTCGGGCTCCCCACATGAAATTTTCATGTCACAACTTGTCGAAGTGCCGGAGAGAGAGAGAAACTGACGTAAACAAATTGTCAATTGCTATTGGTTCGTTGCGCATGCATTATAGTCGGACTAATTTTTAAATTCAGTATACTGTTTACAATAAAATAGTGTTTTTACTGTATCAGTGTTTATTGTTTATCTTTACATAATGTCACAAATCGGAAAAAGTGATAAACGAAAACACAAGACATTGAATGTGGTCGAAAAGGCAGAAATAATTAAAAAACTTGATTTGGGACAAAAGTTTAGTGATTGACATTTAATGTGGTCGAAAAGGCAGAAATAATTAAAAAACTTGATTTGGGACAAAAGTTTAGTGATTTGACTTCGTTTTATGGTATTGGCGATCCACCATTTATGACATTAAAAATTCGGGATAAAAATTGAGGGGTTTGTGAAAGATTTGAACAGCGAGAGCAGTGACAGGAAAATCTTAATAAACTGAGCGTATTCGTTTGCGTAATTCCATTTTTGTTCATTGAACATCCAATAATCTGACAAATCTCTGAAATCCGACAAGCCTCGGAACCATATGTGTCGGATTAGGGAGACTCTACAGTATTGGCGATCCACCATTTAAAAATACGGGATAAAAATTGAGGGGTTTGTGAAAGATTTGAACAGCGAGAGCAGTGACAGGAAAATCTTAATAAACTGAGCGTATTCCAATAATCCGACAAATCTCTGAAATCCGACAAGCCTCGGAACCATATGTGTCGGATTAGGGAGACTCTACTGTAAATATAAATCCGGCAAAAGCAAACAGGTGATAAATAACTAAATTATCACAAGAAATAAATACATTTATATAATACAATATGCCAAAATAACAACAGAAATGTTTGCTATAAATGTAAATATAAAATGTATTAAAAATATATTTTTTTTTTGTTCTCCGAAGAAAATTATTTTCTAATTTTAATTTGCTACTTTTGTTTTTTTTACGGTTTTATATTTGTATATATATGAGTTAATAATAAATTATAAAATAATAATCATTCTTATACGATTAAAACTTGGATGAAAAAACGAATAGAGTTGATGCGAATCGCTTACTGGAACCACAAAATTGGCATATATCAAATTACTATCACTAGATATCTATCGACTGCAATCAACGATCTAAACGGAAAAACCGCTTATAATTTGAAGATAAACCTGTTTTGATTGTGGTTATTATTATAGAATTATATAAATAATAACCATTCATAATAGCATAAAGTTTCCTTGGAGGTAAGTTCAGTATAATATAGACATTTTTTCCAAGATTTTATTATTCGAAACTTTATAAGCATTTTTATTTCTGTATTTATTTACGAAGAATATACTAAATAATTAAAATTATACGGTGAATTAAGAATATTAATTATATTACCGTATTTAATTTTCTTTAAATAAGAAGTACTTTACTTTGTAGAGATTTCTTTCTATCAAATTTATAAATCTGTAGAATTCGTTTTCTATTGTTTCTTTTATTTAACAAGCGATGAAAAATTACGATAACAATCATTTTCTTTTTAATATATTAAAAAAATAAGTTAATTTAGTATTTAAAATGTTAAAAATCTTTAACACTATGACGTGAGTGACAAATATTAAATTAATCATTTCAAGCATTAGGTAGATGTGAACAGTAATAGATTTTCGTTAAATGAAATAAAATTTTTCGTTTTATGTATAAATTCCTAATATATTTAAATCTGAATAATCAAGCTACAAATGTTATGTGATGTATATGTTTGCTGAAAGTAGTTTTAGTAGTTTTAATATTTATATTCAACAAGTAAACCATTTGTGAAGTTATTTCTAAATGAATCATTTTCTTAATGGCGGTTATTTCCACACGTGTATGGTTTTTATCGTTGGTAGTTTTCAATTTAATTTTTGCCGATATATATTTTAATGCTGTTGGACACAGCTGTTGTGAGACGTTAACCAGAGACTGCATTACGACTTAATGATAGGTAAGTGTTTCATTCATGTTATTTTGTTTTATTAATAAAAATAGTATGCATATCACGAGTTCCTTGTGTAAGGCGAATCACTTTCACAAAAGCCATGTCATTCTTATCTAAAAATTAAATTAAAAGAAATAATTAGAAGCTGTAAATATAAATTAAACATATATTATTTTTAATTTTTATTTATTTCAAACTATATAAAACAACTTAAGTATACCACAAGTTATTTAAGTCATCTATTAATAATTTGAACAAAATTACAACAAAAGCTAAATTATTTTGTGGCATTTGTATGTAAAAATATTTTTAATTTTGCATTTTATTTATTTATTTTTTGTATGTGGTCATTACGCTTTACATTACATTTAAATAAAGTGCAAAAATAAGATATAGATTATGTATATTAATGAGTATTCTGTTCGGCAAATTGACACAGAGACTACATTCATCGAAGAACAACTTCCTTTATTCAGAGAGAGAGATCTCCTTTACAAACTATTGTGATCGATGTTCTTATAATGAGAGAGGAGATACCTGAGATATAAGGCTTTTAGTTATCGGGGGAAACATATTTGGCGGAGGTTGTCGAGGCGGTCAATGTTTAAAATTGCAATCTTTAGTCCATTTATTAATGATCGGGAACACACACAGGAGAAGTCTCGAAGGTACGAATACGAAGATTGTTTGAGGTGTCGAGGAATTCGAGAAGTCACACAGGAGAAGTCTCGAAGGTACGAATACGAAGATTGTTTGAGGTGTCGAGGAATTCCAAAAGAGCAAGATTTCCGAAGACAGGAACTGGGAAATCTCATATTCAGGTAAATAGATGGCTTGTATATCTCACGAAAAATCGACGATCTAAGGTCGAGGAAGATACAGGGTGGGATAACCTGTGGTGAAAGATCGTCGTAGTGCCAGCGAACTAAGGGGCCGGGAACGGACGAAGTAGAACGGCGACCGTAGAATCAACGAATTCGGCAAATGTGGAACAAGCTTCGATCGAGGGTGCAACGGCTATTAAATATCTATGACCCCTTTTTGACCCTTCTTCCCGAGTTGAGAACCAAAATGTTTATTTCTCGATCGTTCGTCGAGCCAAGTGTCAGATTCGCGACACCTGATGTAAACATTCTCAGTGATTTATTGTTATTGTGTACAAAGTTCGCTAGCTGATCGAAATATCATCTATAATGTCATATTTCTTCGGAATTGTTTGACAGAATTCCTTTTTTTTCTTTCTTTTCTCCCCTGTTTGGCCTAATTATGACCGGTAGAGACGGGGAGGAGTATAAGTTACGTATAATTCGAATTCCTATTCCCCTCAGTGTACATGACAAAGTAAAATTGGTTATAGCACAACATGAAAATATTGTTGACTGCACTAATTCAACTGAACTCCAGTTTATTGTAGAACAGTTAAAACTAAATATACAAATAGCAAACACGAGAAAGTACTGTAATAATACTATGATTTTTGCATTTTCTTTGTTACAATGAATTTATAAACTTCGAATTTTCCTCATGATAACAGCCTGTTGATGCTTATTAGTTTAAAAAATGTTGGATAATGGAATTATTGCAGAAAAATTTAGGCAAATTGAAATAATTCCAGTTTTGAGAAAAAATTAATTTTAATGAGGCTGCTTCTTATCGTCTAACTACTACTCTAAACTCTTTGTTAAGAATGACAGAAAAAATAATATTCAACATTAACATCAAATTTAAAACTTTCAACATTATACAGAGAGAATTTCTATATGAATACGAATTTATTTTTATTTATAGGCCTATATATCAGAATTTTGAATGAGTACGTCAGTTATACAGCATTTATCAGTGTTTCTTGTTTTTGATTTAGTCAACATCAAAATACTTTCAGTCCGTTAGAAAAAAATTTGTAAAGGTAGATAATATTTTTAAACTTTAGATTATAACTTTGTTAAAAAACAAAATCTATCAAATTAAAAGTGGTGATTTTTTATCTGAAGAATTTAAATCATCGAAAAGAATATGCCAGATTTCATCTCAGTGCTTTATTGTTTGTTCTGTACATTAATCCAATATTTGAATTAACTTTTTTAATAACCATAGGATGTGCAGTTGATATTAAAGTTGGGAATACTAATACACATACTCTGCTGCTTCTTTTCTTCTCTCCTGTAGCATTGGACATAGCAGAAGGTTAGGTTAGGTTCTACTTACTCTCTCCTCTTTCCTATTTTCCTTTCTTTCCTTCTGTGTGTGTGTGTGTGTGTGTTTGTTCTATGTTTTGCTCAGATCACATCATTTGATTCAGAGCAATGTTCTTCAATACTGGAAATCAAGCATTAAATAAAATTTAGTCTTCATTTACATAACATAGCACAATAAAGGTTATACACAATAGCTTTCCCGGCCTGAGATAAAGGCCATAACATTTAACATCCCTTTGCTAGTTGATCCCCTTTGTAATCTTCTGTGCTTGGTAAGGGGTCTACAACACAGACTTCTCTGTAGCATATAAAAAAATACACATACTGTAATTTAATTTCTGATTTCTTAATTATTCAGGATTTGTTGACAAAAATGATATGGGTTTTTTATCAACAGATGACGGAACTTAGCATTCTGTAAGATACTAACTGATGGGGAGAAACAAGCTCTTCCACAAGGTGAGAGTGGAAATGACCAGGTGGAAGGACAGGTTGATGAGGTGGAAATGGCAGGTTTATGAAGGACTGGAATTGACGGGTCGGACCCGAACCCATAATAACTGATATGAATCATTAAATAATGAAATTTATGGCTTTTTATCCCAGAATAAGAATTTACATAGAGCATTTCGTTTGTATTTTTGGCAAGCAACTCATCTTTGCTGATCATTATAAAGATTTAAGATGGTTTTGCACAGGAAAATCAATTTGAAATCACACTGAATACCTTTAAAAAATTATACTACATTGTATACCCAGCGCTATACTTAACTTTTTAGGCCCGAGGCTCTATTATTCGTGTCTACAATCAGAGTAAGAAATTAAAAATATGAATGTAATGTATAAATGTAATTAGCACACGGTAAAGTATTGATAAAAGGTAATAGAGAGATATATTATGTTTTATATTAAATAGCAATTTTATTGCCACAGACTGATATCTATAAGAAAATAATTACTCGATTATAAAGAATAATATTCCACGACATTGCCGTCATAGAATAATAATAGTTTTTAAATCAATGAAGGCAAAAAATGTTTCGATTTTTATATTTATAATATTCAAATACCTTAATTTGATCTTGTTATTCATTATTGTAAGTTTTTGAAGTGAAATCTGTAATTTCTTAAAAGTTTTCAGTCAGGCTTGCGTTTGGGGCTCGCTATATCTGCTGGGCCCCAGGCTAGCGCTCCAAAAATCTGCGCAAATATCTCCTGTGCGTCCAGAATAAACATTCCATTCTTAATATTTCAACTTCTACTAAATAGAAAAATCTCAATTCAGGTTTTATTTAGAAAGCTTTTCTTCTGCGTTATCTAACAGAGGACTCCAATTGAATAAAAAGTCCTTATAAGTTTGCTAAACGATATTAAATTATATTTTCACAGATGCTATCTAGCATTTGTTTATGTCGGTAAAACTAGTTATCCAATTCCGATTATTACAATATCCGAATCAAGATCCTACGATCTGTAGAACTTGAGATATCCCTAATTGAATTTATACAAAAATTTCTTAAATATTTTTACTTACAGTTACTGTAAATTTAACAAGAAGTTCCAGAAAGAAATAAAATTAACTACTTTCCAACTCATATGGACAATATATTTATAAATGTCTGTCTGCTATAATTTTCAAACTTTTTAGGACTTATAAAATTAAAATCTATAAATCTTATGAAAGGATAACTGATGCGAATCGTAAAAGTCAGATAACTGGAAATTCCAACGAAGGGGTGGAAAAGGAAAATCTTAAATTATCTATTGTTATGAAAATTTTTAAAAATCATTATTTCTCAATCATTAGAATGTTTAAAAATAAAAAAAAATATTCTTTTGCATATTAATAGGAAAAATTATATTGAAAATTGAGTCAAAATAAATCGACAGTCCCCAAATTTCACAGATTTTTTTTATTCTGATATTTAGGAAAATCATTTTATCAAAGCTTTTTCGGTCACAGATTATGAATCTGATAATGCTTTCTAAATTCGAAATGGTGGATCCAACATGGCAGCCAAAATCTGAGTGGATATTTTAATTTATTCCGATTTCTTCTGTTGTCATCAACAGCCTCCAAATTTGATGGATGTTTATATTGCAAAAACTATGGCCTTCCACACGAATAATCTGATAGGTCCTCTAGGAATCTGAGTCTTCAGAGCATTTGTAATTCAAAGCCTATCCATTGGAAATAATTGTTGTCCGGACCCGATGTCGATTGCCATTCTCAAAAGTCTGCAATCCTGTTATATAAGTTGCCTATCGCTATATCTCAATTTTCCACTTAACTTGACATTACTTCTCAATCTGTTAATTATTTGAATAATTAACAGATTGAGAAGTAATGTCATTTATTCACAAAAAAGATACAGCAGTTTAAGTTACAATAAACATTCACATTGTTTAAATAAAGATGATTTATCTCTGCCTATCATAGACAAACTTACATAGTGCTATATTGCATTTATAAATGCAGCAAATTGTACATTATTGTAGCCATATTCAGTTTTATATAAATTTTTTCTTCAAATTTATAAATTAAGATATTTTAGTATTACCCAACTTGGTGTTGCATTTGAGAATAGCTCCTGTTAGTTTATATTTATAAATTTATGAATTAATAATTAATTCAATAAATTTTTTATTTTTAAATTATTTTTTCTTAAATTTTCGAATCATTTTTCAATTATATATATAATTTCCCTACAATTTCTTTATTGAAACTAACTGGAATAATTTTTCTTTAGTAAACAATGAAGAAAGATTGTATCAGAAGTACTTTATCATTCTCTCTTTCCAAGATCGGATATTACATCGGTTGTCATCCTCAATGGTATATCTCAAGTTTCTTCTTGATATCTATCGTTCTAGGAACAGGATTTTTGAAATTTTCTATGGTGAAGGATATAGAATATCTTTATACTCCAATAAATGCAAAAAGCAGGTTAGAAAAAAAATCTGTGAAGTCGATGTTTCCTAATGTTATGAACACTGATATAGACTTCATAAAAGATACCAATTTTCCAAGAGGGGGAATACTTATTGCAGAGTCGAATGATGAAGGATATATGAAGAACAATGCTACTATAAATGATTTGGTGAATTTGGACAGAATCGTTCAAAATATCAGCATTTTCTGGAATAATAGCTTCCTTCGCTACAAAGATCTGTGCAAGAAGACAGAAAATAATGACTGCTATGAAAATTTCGTTTCTTATTTGAAAAAGAGATTAGAACGTGTTAAGAAAGGAAAAGGATTTATTAGGTATTTATTATGCTATTATTATTATTGTTATTTAAGCTTATAAATTATCTCTTTCTCTAATTACAGCATTTCAGTAACTATTATCAGTAAGACTGAACTGTTGTATGTGATTAAAATAGATGCAGTTACCAATAGCACGAATAAAATTTATTTTTAGAAAAAATTTATAAATCACGGGCGTGTTTTTTTTTTAAATTCATTATTAATCAAATTTTTCTCATCGTATTACCGCTAAGAAAATGGCTAGAAAATGAGAATGTGTTTTTAATAGACAATGTTCACTGTTTAGCAATTTGTTCAGAGTAATTTATATATAATTATTAGTCTTAATTTATAAAAATTACGAATTTAATATATCATAATATATATTATATTAAAGCAAATATTTCTCTTATAAAACAAGTTAGAGATATTCCTAGTAGTTTTTAACAAAAATTATGAATAAAGATCAGTATAATATAATTAGAATATATAATAACAGTTGACTTATAAATATTTAAATTATCATCAACTTTATTAAATATAGATTTTTCTATATTATTTTCTCAAAATTTAAAATTTAATAAAATTATTTTTTATAAATTCTCACCATTTAAACGACACATTTTTCTCGTTATGTTCTTTGGCAATTAGGGAAATCTAAACAAAGTGAGTGATTTCTTACACTAACATTTATAAATATGCTAATGCTATTATTATATAAACTAAGTAAGCTGAACTCACATGCACCACAGCTGAACCACACCACGACTACAAAACTGTTGTCGGTTTGTGGAGAGTCGTGGATTATAATTATATTAATATAGAAACACATAATCTAACTCACACGGACCATTAATTGAAGTCGGTTTCAACCGCTGCCGCAACGCGTGGTCCTTATGAGTTAGATTATGTATTTCTATATTAATATAATTATAATTCACGACCGTTCACAAACCGAACACAGTTTTGTGGTCGTTGTGTGGTTCTTATGTAGTACGTCTGAGTTCAGTCTAAATACCGAAGTCCGAGGAGAGCCAGGCTCCAGTTAGATGATTATAAACAGAAGAAAGACTTAACTAATATTACAATTTTAACTGTAAAGGGGAAACGATGGGGAAAGGAAAATGAGTCAATGAATGGGAACCTACGAAAGAGATTGAATTTCAAATCGCCTTCTTTTTCTGAGCCGAAAGGCTCAGAGAAAGGAGATCTGAAATTCAGCTCAGTTTAGAGAGAGAGTTGAATTCAGTTCGGTATAAAAATTAATTGAAGTTTTAAGTGTTAAAAAATATCAGTGAACATGATTATCGCACGAGAAAATACAAAAGGAAATAATAAATAACAAAAACCCGTAGTGCTCATTGATTCAGCCCCAGCAATACGTATATGCAAAAGTATTATGTTGCGGAACTATTATCGACTTTTCAGCTAGCTCAACTTAATCTTAACTCGGCAATATCTGACAAAGGCATTTAACACTGTTCAAGATATATGTGGACCGTATATATATTGAATTAATTTTAAGAAAACTCTCTCAACGCCAATATGTCAATTTTAAATAAACGCATGCTTAAATTTTAATTTTTCTATCTCATTGATATGCATCAGCTGACGTTCTTCTATCCTAACCTGCGGAAACAGCACACATCGCGTTTGTACCTATCGGTTCTACACGATACAAATTGAGGGGACACGGCTCTAGCGTGTGTATTGTATCAAAACTGACGACGTGTCTTTATGACTTGATTCGAATCATATAGCGGTATATAGGACGTAAGTTAGATCATCCGTATGTGATCTGTGGAGGTCTCATACGGATCTCGTACAGATACATAATAATTTAACAAAATCAGTATAACTGCTAGTTTCATACTGGTTTGCTATTGCTTTACAGTTATAACTAGGCCTACTTGGTAAATTACTACTTACAATTACTTCGATAAATTACTATAGGTACTCCTCAACTTACGACAGGGTTCCATTCTAACGTCTCCGTGTAAATCGATTCTGACATAAGTCGAGGACTTTTCTTGATTTGTTTGATTTATCTTTTAATATTTTCATAATTTACGTTTCTATTTAATTTAAAACGATAAACTTTAAGCTTCCTCGCCTTAATTTTTACGTTGGAATTTTCATTAGTAGTAATTATTTCTCTTGCTGGACATGACACAGTTACGAAGAGATAAGGCTTTGCTTGTCAACTAATGGTGAAACTATAAATGCGTATATAAAAGAAATATGATATATGTATGTATATGCAAGCAATAAAGTTGAATTAAAAAATTTTTAATAATAATTTTTGGCTGTCATAAGTGAGAATCGTCGTAAAGTCGAAGTAATTGTAAATACAGGTAGTCGAGGACTACACGTACTTAAATTAATTCGTGATATATGCGTTCAACATATTGAGAGTTTGAACGATTATAAATACTTTTTATAGACATCATTCGAGTTAAGACCCAGTTGAACTAGTTGATTCTGTATATGCGTATCGCTGAGGATGAATCATAAGAAAAGCACTAGGATTTATTCACGTTCCTTCTTCTCTTTTGTATTCTCTATTCACAGACCTGAATTTCAATTTTCCTGTCTTTTCTGAGCTGAAACTTCAACGTTAAAAATTTCATAGATTCCTATTTGCCTATTCCTTTTCTTCCCCATCGTTTCCCCTTTAAGTCGAAATCATAATATCATATAAATTTTTCTTCTGTTTATTACCATCTACTTGGCACCGGCTCTTCTTACTGAACTTAGATATTTGGATCTGATTTATCCTTTTTAACACTCCCTCCGATGCTTACATATCTGTCATAAATGGAGAGGTATTTATCAAAGTAAATTTAAGAGATCACACCTTTTCTTTAAATTCTCCTAATTGGACAAAGAACATGATCAAGTAGATTCATATTATAGTGGCCATCAGAGAGTATAATATAGAAATTAAATATATCATTTCACTCTTGTTAGTTATTTTATTGTGAATTTTATAAACACCATAGTCATTTGTAAATATTTTGTTATGGAATTTAACAGTATTTTTTGTTAAAAATTAAAATTTATACTAAAATAATGTTTAATATATAATTCAGTATGATAAATGAAACAAAAAATGTTAATCTAAAGAACTTGAATATGTTTAATTTCTATAGAGTTTTACGCTGCTTCTAACCGTATTGGTACTAAGCGGTGGTTATTCTAGCTCTCATCATAACTCTTGGTAGGTCAGCCGTCAGATGGATGATGGGGACATTTTCTGGAAAAATCTGAAGGTATAATCTGAAAATATCCGGACTTCTCCTGAAAAATCGGGAAGTGAACCAGGATCATCCCCATGGTGGAGCAAACTACGTCAAATGGCCGACGAATTAAATATGTTAAGAGAAACATAAGCTTACTTCTTTTACAAATATTTAGGACATATTATTTCTTTATATAATATTTAATTATTTAAAATTTAACCGAATATTAAATTTACAAGCAATTAATCGTGATAAAGTGGCTATTATAAAAGTTGCATTTTTTTAGTTTAAAGTATGCATATATATATATATATATATACACCAGTGATATGCATTATGCCGTAGTTTCGAATGATCTAACAATGTAAAAAATTATTATCTAAAGATGGAAGTATTATATTACTGTTCTTGAAGAACAATGACGCAACTGCAAATTTGGGGGTTTTGAGTTATGCAGGTTAACTTTCAGAAATACATAATCCTTCCAGTAGAACAATGACGCAATGCTAGCATTTTGCTTTATGTTCATTACTAGCAGATATTTTAACAATTTTTCATTACAAGAATAGATTATTAATATAGGTATTTAGTTTTGCATCTCTTGAAACCCGTGACTTTGTAGCTGTGTCATTGTTCTCCGAAACATTGATATCATATATCAATAAAAGATTTTATAATACAGAATATTTTGCTCATTTTTGAAAAATATGTATAGATAAAAAACATATATAATCTATTTTTTCTGATAAAGGTATCCGATTGAAAGAATTAACTTCGATGTAAGAATGCACGCCATAAATTTAGGAGGAGTATTGACCAATCAAACAGACTACGTAGAAGATTTCAAAGCAGTTCGTCTTTTCTATATTTTGGATTATGATACTGAGGAAAGAAACAGAATGGCATCAATGTGGGAAGAGGAATTCGTAGAAATTTTATCAAACGTAAAATTTCACAACATCCAGTTCTATATATTTACTAGAGATGGCATAAATGTCGAATCCAGCCGTAATTCTGAAAAAGCGTTCTCACTTTCATTTATATCTAGTACCATTATGATAATATTTGCAATAATATCTTGTTTGTCATGGGACGCCGTTTCCAGCAAACCCTTGATAGGAATTGGTGGAGTTTTGAATTCTTTCTTAGCCACAATTACGGCCTTTGGATTGTTATTACATTGCAACATGGAGTACGTTGATATAAATTTGGCTGCTGTATTCCTACTTATAGGTAAGTATGAACACAGGAATCCCTTCATTAATGCGGGTTTGAATAATGCGTTTTGATTAGTACGCAAAAATAATTTGAGACTATCCCTTAATATATGGTCCCAGATTTGATTAGTGCGCTTCAACAAGTGCGATTTTTTTGCAAACGCATTGAAGCGTTGACAACTGAATCTTGGGGTCACTGGTAGGCTAAGCCGCCATATCCTCATGGGAATTCTGTATCTGGCAGCGGTCACTTATAGAGCCCTTCACAGACTGGCCAATACCCATGATGGGGTCAACCGATGGTTAAAGGATAGGGTTCAACGGGCCGGGCCCGGACCCCTCCTGAAAATCTGGAGGTGTGAGACCTGGATTTGAACCCTCCCTCCAGATTGGTAAGCCAAAGCTTTACCACGCGGCCATCTTGTCGACTTTAATCTTGGGGATTGTAGTCTACATGATTAGAGCACGTCATTAAATTTGTTTATTTATTCATTTATTTTAATCGTGTTAATATTTATTTTAATCCTGTTAATATTACGACTTTCATCATCTAATTGTTATATTTTAAATTCGTTTATAATTTTATTTATTAATTAATTTAACGTGAATGGCAATTACATAATAATAGCCATTATAATATTATATAATCAGCCTTGCCTTTAGATCCTCTCTAGTACTCGATGTCTGCGGACCTGGAATTATTTTTTTTTTTACAAAATTTATGCAATTTTGTAAAAGATAATTTTTTTGTGAAAAATAAATTTTGATTCTTACTATAAATTTTTAAATGACCATACATATTCCTCAATGATTTAAAGTACATGTAATGCAATATTGATACGATTTGAGAAAGAAAAAAATACATTTTTATAATATTGAAATTTTCCAGGATTCATTACAATTATTCCCATTAGTTTTTTAGTTTGATTAGTGCGGTTCTGATATATGCGGCGTATTGCGAGGATTTATTAACCGCACCAATCAAGGGATTCCTGTATTAAATAATGAATTTTATTATTTATTCTTATAATCAGTAAGTAGCATATTCATAAGTTAATTTTTATCATGATTTTTAATTTATAAATTTTAAAAGAATATAATTTCAGTGAATGTTTTTTTTTAAAAAAAAAAAAAAAAACATGGGAAAATTGTGAATTTAATTTCTTGTTAGAACAAGGACAAATTTCCCCAGTCCAACCAAGTAATTTATTTTCAAATTTTTATGTAAACATATTTTGTTCATTTTATTCTGAATAACGGTTAAAAAAATTACACTTATGATATGAAATTTTTGGATGAATTCAAATAATAAATTCAGGAATTGGGAAGGCGCTGCACACCCTGTTTTTGTTTGTTTTCTGCAGAATTATAGTGAAAAATTTTCACCGCATATTAAATTTTTTTGAAATTCATATTTGAACATAAGTTTGTAATTTTATATTTTGAAATGAATTAAATAATAATCTGTTAAATAGCAAATTATTAATTTCAATATATTTCTGCTGGGAAATTCTTCGTGTATTTCATGATTTATGAAAATCTGAAATACTTCCATCTATATTTCAAAGATTCCCATTATTCTATTTATTGCTGAAATGTACTGTCATATTAATTTAAATTAAAATATTAACTTCTTTGTACTGATTCAATACAATAAGTAGGTGAGGTTGGTTAAGCCGCCATATCTCATGAGGGATATTCTGTATCCGGCGGCGGCCACACATAGAGCCCATCACAGGCTGGCCAACACCAATGATGGGATCAACCGGATGGTTGAAGGATGGGGTTCAACGGGCCGGTCACGGACCCCTCCTGAAAAATTGGAGGTGTGGAATTAGGATTTGAACTCGGATCCTCCAGAGTGGTAAGCCACAGCTGTACCATGGAGCCATCTAAACAAATAGGATTTATTAAAAGAAAATGTTATGAATTTCTATATTTGCATTATACTTTTAAATAAATAATGTTTATTTTGTTTATTATTTTATGCTATTCTCAACCGCATGTTATAAGCGGCGAGATGTTTCAGTGTCACATCTCATCTCAAGCTCATGGTTAATTTAGCCCTTAGGTAAAGATAAGGATTTTTACGATCCTTCCTGAAAATATCTGAAAATATGAGATTCAAGTACTGATCCAGAATCCTGAAGGATATAAGTCCAGCACATTTAAAATATATATATAATAATTATTGAAAATATATTTTTAATAATAATAATAAGGCCTATATACAGGGTGTTTTCTAGACCCGCACCACCCTTTTTTCTCGGAAACGCGATGAGATAGGAAGTAGGGGAAAAAATTTTGATTATTAAGGTATATCTGAAGAATCGAATGAGCATGATAAAAATTTTGTGGGCCCATCGGAAGTAGGGGCACAAGAACTAAACTATGAAATCTCCAACGAAAACCAATGCCGATTTTTGCATAATTGGATAGAACTGTGAAAGATAAACAACTTTTGTTTTGAAAGTTTTTTAATATCACTTACGGATTATGAGATATCACAAAAAAGATGCCGCCGCATGTACCGCCGATTGGGCTATTCAAGCAGTAAGAAGAATAAAAATCAGACAGAGGGCATCTGTGTACATTGCCAAACATTATTAAAGCAGCAAAGAGCAGTAATATGAAGATTTAAGGCGATTTCTGGTACTCAGTAGTAGCACTCAAACCGCAGTGTGACAAGTCTTTCGCCATCACAGTTTCAGCCCTTTATGAGTGCCATGGATGTACACAGATGCCCTATGTCCAGTTCATTCCTTTTATTATGCTTATTATTATTGTTGGCGGTACATGCGGTGGCATCTTTTCTTGTGATATCTCACAATCCGTAAGTGATATTAAAAACCTTTCAAAACAAACAATGCCAAAATCGGCATTGGTTTCTATTGGAGATTTCATAGTTGACCCTTGATGCCCCTACTTCCGATGGGCCCACAAAATTTTTATAATGCCCATTCGATATACTTCAGATATACTTTGGTAATCAAATTTTTTCCCCTACTTCCTATCTCGTCGCGTTTCCGAGAAAAAAGGGTGGTACTGGTGCTAGAAAACACCCTTTACATTATGAAATTATATCATAATATTTTCAACAATTATTTAATTTTAAATACAAGGCGTTCAAACGAAAAAGAATATATAGATATTGAAGACTGTATAGATATTCCCTAAAGAAATACCGTGATATGTTTGATCTCTTCCACTAAGTAAGCATATTTTTAGTGCTATTTTCAAATCATTATGATTATTAAATGAAGTACCGTTTCACGAATATGATGGAGTTACCAGTCATTTTGAGGAATCAGGAGGAATACAGAGGATTGGAACAGATCCCCTGGATTAAACTACCAATAAGTGATTCCCGAAGTTCTAGCTGGAAAGCCGGAGAGTATTCACTTGTCAATGCAGATATAATTTAAATTTAATAAAAAACATTCATTTATCTCCGTTATATTTCAATCATCTAATTTATATTTACTGAAATAAAATTTTTCAGCCGAATAAAAAATTAATAATAAAGTTCCTGACCTGCTGAAGGAATCAACTGGATGATTGACTGGCTAAGCATTCACTTGCCACCGGAATGATTCGTATTCAATTCGGATCTCACTCCAGATTTTTCAAGAAGAATAAAGTCCATTTGTCTCAGCCTGAACAACAAAAGGACTATATCTTTGAACATTGGAATAATTCATTAGCTGAATATTTATAGTAATAGGATGAAAGCGTTAGAAAGAAATTATACCGCAGTAATCTCATTCAACGATCGCATCTCTCCAGCTGTTTTGAGAAGTCCAGGTCTCCTATTAAAATAATTTCATTTAAGAGCGTTTTCGTAGGAAATATATCACTTCCCAAATACAATATAGGATGAACACACAATCCATGAACTTTTAAATATTGAAAAGAAGTGGAAATATTACAAATGGAAATACATTTAATAGAATGTAAAAAAAAACTATAATAGGTCGATTTTGATAAAAATATGCGATCCAACTTTCTTTTACATGAAAGAGCTACAAATTGTGTTTTATATTTATACTGTTGGCTAACCTCTAACGTAATAGGCTATTTAATATGAAAATTTTTATATACACTTAAACGATGACTGCATAAAACTTATACTCTCATTTTTGCCCTTACTGAGTATAAAATATTATTGAAGCACTTTTTTTGAGTGCGTTTAAATATTCTGTCTGACAGTGAAAATTATACAATGATATTTTAAATAAGTTTTCTTCCAATTATCAGTTTGCTAATTTGAATAATTCTCTTTTTATTCATTTAGTATGACTTTTACATACCAATTCTTAAATATGTATATACTTACAAAGGATATTCATCTCTTAAATATAAATAATTTCACTTTAATAATTTAATTTATCTTAATGCATATTTAATTAATATAATTAATTAACTATAAAAGTTTAGTCAATCAGCAAATTGTTATGATTTGTTACGATTTTGACAAACAAATTACATTATTTACAATGAAAAACATTCTGCACCAATTTTGTTTAATTTTTATCTATATATTAATAGTACTTGTATAGTACACTTAATACTCTACAAGAGTTGAGACGAAAGAGGACCTACTATAGTCTGTTCATCCTTATACAGATGTCAGCCGGTTGTGGTGATGAGAAACGACAAACTAGCCCCAGACTCAATGAATAAACTTTCCTAAGTACGAAATAGATTCTTGGTTCTTCAGGGTTGAAAGCAGAAATATTTTTATATGATCAATCCGATACAAAATTATCAACTATATTGATAATTTTCTTATTTATTCTATAATATTAATCGCTTACATACATAATGATAAATTACAAATCTTAAAACAAAGAAATTTTTTATATTAAATCATATAAAACTTAAAATATGATCGACCAAATTGGCCGCATGAAAATGTATTAGATTTCAATTCACAAGGAGCTATGTTTGGACATAAGATGAAAAAATTTAAGTATGTGTGACCAACCTCATCAAACTTTGACTGCTATAATCTAGCTCCCCTCCACAGTTCTGGATCATTCAATAAAGTGGAAAATAATGCCATCTATTAAAGAAAAGCCAAAAATTAGATATATTGTTATAATATCTTCTGTTTCCTCCTGGGTAAATCTTCTTTTTAAAAATTTTTACTGTTTCATTAATACAGAGTTAAACACTTAAATATTTCATTTTATACACTGATTCATCTTTTAAAAAATAAATACAGGTAGTACTATATATATTAAATGCGAATATATGTAATATATGAGAACTTTATTAGGTATATAGTTCTATTGATATTCAATATAGAATATCCTTCTTAATTTATTTGTGTTTCCAGCTGTTTCCCGGTGTTTCTCATTACTGTTTCCTATATTTTTGATTTTTCAGTAGTTTTATTTTGATTTAGCATGTTGCCAATTATTTACCTCTGTTTCTATTGTTCCCGATAGCTGAATTTGGTGTCAGATTTCAATTTCATCTGATATAATGCCAATCGAATAGAATGACATGAATGTGTTCATGTGAATGGATTCTTATTTCCAGAAAAACTGCCTCTTCCAGTGCACTTCAGCTGTCGGTTTTTCACCAATGACGTACTTCCATTGGTTTTTCCCGATGGATGAGGTGCGTCGGTTGTATGTCTACTCCCATACTTTCTTTCCTGTGGGAGTGAAGGTATAAGAATATTTAAGTTAAATATGGTTGGTATTACTAACACCTTCTATCCTATCAATTCTTAAGCTGTGTGACTGTGGTATGTTGATTATAGATATAAGTCTAGTCCTAAGTTACTAACACACAAACATTTTATTTAATTAAAAAAATAAAATAAAATAAATTGATTAAAAAAATAACAAAAATAATAAAAAAAATTATTAGTTTTAGGTATTAACATAGTTATAAGTCTTTTACTAATATAAAATAAGTTTCCTCTTTAACATACTTTCTATATTCAACTAACATGGTTCTAGGTTTCTAATAACATAATACTTAACTTCTACCTAACAAAGAATAGGCTATTAATACTCCTGTATACAGGGTTACTCTCACACGTTATCACATAGGTTGAATTGGAACGGTTCGTTGTTTCATCTACATTTAGCATTTAATTTTGAACTAGAATGGCTCCCTTAGTACTCTATTTGAGTGAAAAGGGGCAATCAAAATTTAGCCACCAAGCTTACCATACAAATAAAAAGACCTTTTGTATATTCAATTTAAATTTTTATGATTCTAAAAATTTTAATTATTTTATTAAATTACTTAATTTCCATATTTTTTAAGGTGTTGGTTTAGATGATTCTTTCGTGCTACTGGCATCCTGGAGACGAACAAACAAGGAGGATAGTGTGGAAAAAAGAATGAGTGACGCTTACTCTGAAGCTGCAGTGTCTGTAACCATAACTTCATTGACCAATTTTCTAACTTTTTGTTTGGGACTTATATCTCCCTTCCAAGTCATTCGGATCTTCAGTGTATACACAATACTATCAATACTCTTCGATTATATTTATCAAATCTTCTTCTTTGGTGGAATACTGGCATTGGATGGATATAGAGAAAAGTACAATATGCATTCCTTCTTTCTTCACACTGTTCAACCACTCAAATCTTCAGGTAAGTAAATTTAAAACTTTAAATTATTAGAGGCTCTAGAGCATATTGGAGATATATATTTCCAATATTAGCAAGTCAATGATTATGCAGTGTTTTAAAGGAAATATAACCTGCATCACTTTCATGAGACATGATCACGCTTCTGGTATAGTCTCTGACAGGTACGCTATCGCAAATCATTTTGATTAAAATATTTAAAATATTTTATGACTGCAATCTATCTATAAGAGGTTCTTCATTATTAACACGGGATAATAAAATTTACATCGATCATTAAACGTTATTATAAAAGTAGGCTTTCATGATTATAGCTAATGTCTATTTTCCATTAAAAGGATTTTTAATAAGAAAAGATAAATCTTTATAACATTATCGATTTATTTTTATAAACGAAATATAATTAGTAAAGTCTAATGATATATAAGACAGATATGTCAGTTATATAAGAATTTATTTCAAGGACACTTTCGTCTTTTTGACTTATATGTACAGTTCGTTCCAAAAAGTTTGTCACCTAAGCGGAAGATATTCGGCTTCCTTACAATACTTACAAATCGAAGAGATTAATCATTACAGGCGCGAATTAGAGTTTGCGGAGCTTTGAACGATTCCATTTATTTTTTCTAAGCAACAGGGTTAGGTAGGCTTAATGCGTACTCAATGATTTTACCGGAAAACTGATTTTGAACATTTATTAGTAAAGTTTTAATTTATTATTTATAAATTAATCTATGTTGTTATTAATTTTAGCTTAATGACAGGTGTTCAATGATTTTACCGGAAAACTGATTTTGAACATTTATTAGTAAAGTTTTAATTTATTATTTATAAATTAATCTATGTTGTTATTAATTTCAACATTTATTAGGAAAGTTTCAATTTATTATTTACAAATTCATCTATGTTGTTATTAATTTTGACAAAATGCAGCATTATATAGTAGAAGTGTCCCATCTGTATTAGTATTTGTGTTTTGGATCTTTTAAAAAAGAATTTTGATAACAATTTTTTACTAAAGGCATTATCATCAATATTTTTAATTGACGAAATGTGATTTTGATTTAATAATTTTATTTGTAAAAATCATCTGGAAAAAAGCTCTGAAATATAAGGCGTATTCGGTAATTCAGATCAATCTGTCTGGACTCCTGGCCACATTGGCATCCCTATCAATGAAGAGGCTGATAAACTGGCCCGATATTACAGCTAGTAACAGTATAAATTTGTTACAAGTAATTTATTTCGTCCACGATATTTATTGAGAGTTGATTTTGAAAGTGCGGCAAATCCATTTTATTAAAATGGACTTGCTCCACTTTCAAAAATCAACGGCTCACACACACACACGCACGCACGCACACGCGCTATACACAGTGGTGGGATTCAAAATAATTTAACAACCGGTTCGCTGTCCAAATAACCGTTTTAAATATAAAAACGATATACCGAAAGTTAGTTTATTATTTCATACAGTTAATACTTAAATAAGAATAATAAAAGATGTACACAAAACTAGAAATAGAAAATTGCTATTAAGAAATAGTTTTAAAATATTAATGAAATTTATTAAATAATACCTGACAAAAAACAATAAAACTGTTATTTAAGATATTGCCATATTGCTTCTTGATTGGCATCCTCACTTGCAATTTTCTTCGCTTTTATCCGAGCATCATCGGCAATGTGATTTATCCTTAACCATCTTTTCATTGTAACTTAGAAACCTAATTACAAGCGCCATTTTAACAACCGGTTCGCCGAACTCAGTAAAAAATTATGGGTTCTGCCGAACCGGATAAATCCCACCACTGGCTTACAAATTATCGTTTATATGTGTATTTTATTTACAGATATATCTGTAAATCCATTTATATTATTTAAAGAACTGAAAAAAGCCATCACTTTAAATCTAAAAAAATAATCATTTTTTGCATATGCTCACTATACTTTCTCCTATTCTCCTTCTAATGAATCATTTCCTGAATATTTTATAATGGAAAGTAATTTATAATGAAACAATTTCAATCCCTGCAGTAAAATTATTTATTCATTAATTATTTTGAATTTGTATAATTTTTATATGAAAACTCATAAAATAATAATATTTGAAATATTCAAATAATTCTTAAATATTTATTAAAAGACATATAACTCAGAAGAGAAGCTTGACTTGTGCTAATGGCAATTTTACAATTAAAAAAAAGACATTGGAAAATTCGTAAAGAGAAAAAAAATATTTTCTATAGTTGTAGATGCAGATTCAAGAAAAATGCAATTTAAATTCACATCTCTGCATTTGTAATAAAGAAAAATCTTTTAAATGTAACATTTGTAGAAATAGTTTCAGATAATTTATATTTCTACCTAAACACTAAATAACTGATCACTGGGTGAAAGATTCATAATACTTTATAAGCATTACACATACACAATATAAAATTGATAATTGTGTTAGTTATTTTAATATTTATTCATCAAAAAAATCTTTTAATATGTATACTTTTCTTGTTGTTTTTTGATATTTTTTTTATTTTGCAAAACTCAAAACGGTAAGTGTGATTTCAAATTTTTTTTATATTGAAGAATTCATGCAAAAATTGCAAATTTTTTTAAATTTCAAAATAAATAATCTTTATAGTTATAAAAAAAGCAAGATCTTTAGAGTACAGTATCTTTTATTACTTGAGGTGATTTTAGAATTATGTTTTTTAATTGACAATATTTAAATAAAGGAGCATAAAAATTTTAGCATAAGAGGTCTTTGAAATTAAAAATTCAAGGAAGAAGTTGAGAGAGATTGCATGACCTGAATTTTAGTTTTGGAATATAAGTATTGTGTAACTTGGGGAGTGTCGTCTTAATATCAATAATTATTGTTAAATGTATAACAAATTACTTTCAATATAGAAACTGCTTTATTTTGATTAACAATAATTCAATACAAAAATTTCAGTATAAATCTAATCATTTTCAATATATAATATATTTATGTATATACATCTTATACAATCTCTGACTAGGGGAATGGGAATAAAGTTATGATAAATGATGAATTTTATATCACACAACAAAGAATTGAACAATGTGTATATTTTTTGTACATTTCATATATAAACTTTTCCTCTAATATTTCTACTCTATTTCATCCCCTGTCATTGATTAAATTATAAATGGAGATAAAAAACTATTATTTTGTGTTAAATAACGATAACAATAATATATATCAATATATATCTTTACATTTAATTATATACATAGTATTTAATTTGCGATTCATATTAATCTCTAGTTTTTGATTAAAAAACCAGCAAATATAAAAAACATTTTAAATGCTTTCCATTTTTACATGAAGTAAAAATTATCTTTGGTAAAAGCAATATAAAAATATCAAAAATAATTTGCTATGAATGTGTTTCCATATTCTGAAAGAACCATTCAGTAAATCGTCTAAGTTGTGCTGCAGTAGACTGAGACTCTGCTTGCAGGCGTTGATTTTCTTCTGTTAATTGCTTCACTTGTTGTTCCAAATTAGCTTTTTGATGTTGTTCCTATCAATTAAAATAAAATGATACTTTAAATCATTGAATCAACTAAATAATTAAGTACATACTGTTTAATTTACTGCTTATACTTTTCAAACTTATAATGATCAAAGCATTCTTAGCAGTTGAGATTATTCTTAAATTTTTATTAAGTAGCAAACTTTTTCAGAAATTTATACCATCTTCAGGTTACATAGAGATTCAAACAATTTTAAACTTTTAACTGCTTATACATAAAACAACAAAACGTTGCTATGGTTACTTATTCCTAAGCAACATAACCTTTAAAATAAGACAAAATCAATTATAGAGTAACAAATATAATTAAAATCAAATATAAACATAAAAAATAACTTATATATATAGATTGCATATATATATCCTTGCATGATGTATACATTTAACATAGGATATAAAATGTAATAATCAGATTAATATTAATCACTTTTAATTACTACCGATGTCTTCTTTTGTTTAGTGTCTCTATCGCATAAGTTCATACTGGAGGTAGCTCCATAGCTGGTTTATCATTTAATATTTTCTCATTCTTCTGCCTCCTCAGTATCTTTATTGTCTCTGTTGTCAAAGCCTTCATCTTTTTGCTGATTGGTTTTATGATTTTAGCATTGTCCCATTTTATGTATAAGTCATTAGGTGTATGTTTCTATTGCCAGAGCTGTATCTTCCTCTTGGCTATGTCTTTTTTGTGCTCCTCTATCCTCTGGGACAGGGTTTGAGTGGTTACCACTATATATGATGCTGGTTGTTGTGTTTTTATGCCTCCACTGGTATTTTTTATACCCCTTGTTTTTCTGAATCCTTTAGGAGATCTTTTCATTTCTCAGCAAGTTAAACACTGTCAGTTCTCTCTGTATTGCCAGTTTTTTGCTTGTCTTTTTAGCCATTTTATCTACAAAGTTAAATTTTTAAAAATTATATGGAACACAGTTCAATACCAGTTTTTATATGGAATAGTTAGATAGCTTTCTTGTTGGCTTGAATGATGTGTTATCTGTAAGTGGTTATTGGTTACATTGCTGAGATTCTTTTGTACTGTCCTTAGTATATTTTCTATAAATGATTTTTTGAATCCAAGCTGTATTCCTACGTCTATAAACAGGGATGCACAGACTGTGGCCTGCAGGCCGCATGTGGCTTTCCATTGATTTATTGGCAGCCCACCTCATCATGTATTATTTTAACAAGCCACACAATCAACGAAATATTATTTGTAGTTTTGAACAATGCATTTTCAAATAGTATTTTGCTGATGTGAAATTATTTTTACAATGAATAATGTTTTTTAACAATAAGAAAAAAATAAAAACAATCATATTTGTAATAATAATAAACATTTTTTTATTTTTACTATATTTATGTGGGTGAAATAGGTAATTTAAAAAAAATTATGCATGCACATAAGGTAGCACTGTAGCTAAGCTAAACTAATGAAAATTTAAAATCAATCCTGCATTTGGCTATTACAGATTGGAACTTAAATTGGCATCCAACAAAAAATTCTTTGTTTACTTTTGATTAAGTTGCTTTGTAACATGTAATTAATAAACATGATATGATATATAACTTTTATAATTTTTTTTGGTGGCCCTCCTATAAGCCACAGTGAATCTATGCAGCCCTTGATCTTAACAAGTCTGTGCATCTCTGGTCTCTAATGTAATCTATCTCACGTTTCAAATCTGTAGGTTCGGTATTATATATTATGGCTCTTCTGAAAAAGTACCTAAACGCTGCTTTTTATACATTATCGGATCTTGGGACCAATTGGGTATAAGGACCGGTTTGTACGATGGTTTCCTATATACAGAATTCTCCAATTTCTCCTTATATACTATTATTTTGATGTCTAGATGGTGGATACTCTATTGGCTTAGTTGTTTGTTCCTTAAAGAGAGACCATAATTATCTAAAGTAAAAGCCTTAGTGAAATCTTGTGTTGTCTTTCTAAATAGCTATAATGATGTCGACAAATCTCACGTAAAATTTTAAGGCTGGTTGGAATGTCTGTATCTGTTGTTTTCTACGGTTCTAAGTACTATTTCTGCCAAGGGGCCAGTTATCGGTACACCCTAGTTTGTTCATAGATTTTATCCTTAAACTTGAAGTATGAACCATAACAAATTATGTGGGCTATGTCTCTTAGTAGAGAGGGAATTTCTCCCTCAATGGCATCTCCACCTTGTCATGGTGAGGGAACTTGCATTTTCCAAAAACTCTGAGAGCTATGCTGGCAGTAGCTTTGCTATTGGTAGGGGTCTCCCATATCGGACAGGTTGAAGGTAAGGGGCCAGACTAAGAGCGCTCTACCCAAACTAAGGTGTAAGATATCATGCTGAGAGTTGAGTGGCACTGGGGTAGTAAAAGATGCAGTGTTCTAAGCGATCCCTTCAAGGCACCTGGCAAAACCTTGTCGTATTTAGCCTTCCACCCGTATTGGAGGATAACTGGGTGGTGACTTTTTGTATTTCCTCCAGTTAGTCTGTATTTTATGGATTCAAAAACTGATAAAACTTATTCTGAGGGGGCTGCTTCTCCTCCCCATCATGGGGTTGGTGGTCCTGGTACCTCATCTGAGGGAGTCGGGGCTAGCGGCATGCCCCAGGACAGTGGGACATGGAGCAGTCTCCTGGAGTTCCTTTTGACTCCCGGAGTAAACCTAGTCCGCAAAAGACCTGTTTGTCTGGGATGGCTAGGTGAAAGCAGAGGAGGGCTAGGAGGGAAGCTGGAAGTTTTGGAAAATGCTAGTATAAGCCTATTTCCCAACTTAAGCACTTAAAATTCTATAAAAATTTGAAACCAATAAATTACATGATCTTTGATTTTTAATTACCAGTATATTAGTGCCATTTGCCAAAATAAATGTTTATTAAAACTTTAAATATATACACATAAAATAAATTATTATAATACAAACACCAGTATATCAATTTAGAAAGTAAAATTTTACTTTAACCTGAAGTGATCCAGGGTGCCTACATAAGATTCTTGGATTATTGTTGAGAATTTCTGTATTGCAGCACATCAGGCAGCAAAGCATTGCCTATCTGATGCACTTATATAAATGCAGGTTGGAGTTGGCAGCATAATGCACTCGATTGCTTCGGGTAAAGTAAAATTTTACTTTACTTTGAAGCGAGATTGATGTTGGTATATGACATCATCATTAGGATGATGTAGCTTCAGAAAATATCAAATTAATGAATAGTAATAAATTTTGATAATTTACATAAAAATATTTTCTTATTATACTTGTTATTGAATAACTGTTTTCTTTCCATGAAAAAATTTCATATTAAATTATCCTAGTAAAAATTCCATTAGAATACGTCTGAATGGTCTCTTGGGAACCATGTGACACAAAGTTTCATTTTCCCTATAGTTGAGTTGAGTTATCATATTCAAATCTTTGATCATATTTTAAAAAGAATGGATCATTTTAACGATGATGTCATACACCATTAGGATGATGTGTGCAATGTGATTTCTAGACATTAAGCGAGTGCGGTGTCTTCTACCTGATACACTTATATAAATGCAGATTAAAGTCTGGGGTGCAACGCACTCGATCGCATTGGGTAAAATAAAATTTTACTTTACTCCAAACCGAGGTTGATGTCAGTGTATGACATTATTGTTAAGATGAAGTAGCTTCAGAATATATCAAGTTAACAAACAGTAATAAATTTTGATAATTTACATAAAAAAAAAATTTTTTTTTATTGTTGTTATTGAATAACTGTTTTCAAAAATTTCATATTAAAGTATCACAGTAAAAATTCCATTAGAATAATACGTCTATGTCACACGGCTCCCAAGAGACTGTTCAAGTTTCGTTTTCCCTTACATTGTATTTTGTCTAGTTGAGTTGAGTTGAGTTATCGTATTCAAATCTTTGATCATATTTTAAAATGAGTGGATCATCCTAACAATGACGTCATAAACTGTTATGACGATGTGTGCAACATGATTTCTAGATGTTAAGTGTACAATTTCGAAGTTTTGATTTTGCTTACAATGAACTTTTTTGACAGAATAGTTATTTTTCAATAGAGATTTTTTAAATAATAATTTTTTTGTTATTTTAAACATTATTTTATTTACTTTTTAATCTACTTTAATTAAATCATTGATGAGTTAAATACAATAAGCATTTATCGATTACTAGAGAATGGATTAAAATATTCTTAATTAATAATAATGAAAAATATATTTTTTCACCCAAATATGAATCCTAGGTAAGATTCTTGATTGACTGTTGAGTTTTCATATCACTTTGTATCAGGCAGTGTGGCGTTGCCTATCTGATTATGATATATAGATGCAGGTTGGAGTCAGCGGCACGTGCTCAATCACTTTAGGGTGAAATAAATTTTACCTGGTATTGTATTAAATGAATTATTGAAAAATTTCCTTCTTGGTCTTCAAATGATGTTCAATAAGTTATGGTTTTGATTATTACTTCAATTTCTCCACCCAAAAAAAAGTTGATTTTTTTTATTTGTGTATAAGCCGACCCTCCACTTCAGAAATTTTTTTGAGAAAAAACCTTGGCTTATATACAAGTATATATAGTAATTAATAAATCTAATCAATTGCTTATTTAATTGGCAGTCATATGCATGTTCAGTTGTTCTAGCCAATTAGATTAGCCCATACTTATATAGCCATATAGTGTATATTAGCCTATACAACTGCTTATTTTTTTCATGTCATTATACATAAATATGTAGACCAACAGATATATTCCTTAGAAAAACGTTAGGACTCTCTTGTTTTAACAACATAATTTTCTAAGAGAGATATATCATCTCAAGCCATTGGGTAAAGGCAGTATTTTCGCAAAATCACTGAGGTCAATTTTCATAGTATAATAACGATCAGTTTTTTTTTTTTTTAAATGATACTTTGTTGACAAATCAAACACATCATTGCAACTCTGGCAATCAGCTGCAAGGGTTAGAAACCAGAGATTTTTTTGTCTTTGTTTACATAAGCATCATAAATCTATTTATGTCACAACATGGCAGTGTTTAAAGCAATAGAATTATTTAAAATTGCAATAAAATGAATGCTTTTTATATAATTTATTGATTTATGTATTATTTTAGATTTTATATATCTGTTTTATAGTATTATTTCGTGATTATTTACAGATAATTTTCTTTTTAGATATAAAGTTAGTAATAGTCATGTGCATAAATCATATGACTTATTTGCTTGGTTTATTGACTTGAAGATTTTGCAGGGCCAAAAGAGGACCAAAAATTAATATACTGCTATGAAATTTTTAAGGTACACTTAAGAATATATCAGATGAAATTTATGTATATGAATTTTACCAATTTCATTGTATTCTAAGTTTTATCAGCATGCTATTTTAGTAATTTTTTTTTACAAGAAAATAAACAATGATTTTTTTAACAATTTTTTGACCCGATATGAAATATAATCAGGTAACTTAGATAAAATTATTATGAAAGTATATACTCTAAAGATTCTAATGATATATAATATTTGCAGTATGAAGAAAATAAGTTCAATTTAATAATTTATAAAGTTATGAATAATTAGTGCTAATTAGTGTAGCAATTGTCACATGGGAGGCTGGCAATCAAGAAGTTAAATCATCAGTACTTTATAAAGAATTAATTTTCAATATACCATACAATAATTGTATTAAACAATGAACTCATCATATTAAGCACACCCCTTTTATGTTTTAGTTAAATGTGTATGGCCCATTTCCACACTCTTGATAACCAGAATGACTCTATGTTATTTACTTCATTTTATCTCAAATTTTGCAGCATCTATAATGTCTCCAACATGTTCCCTTGTATACCTATTTTAGTCTTATTTACTACTTCAGCTTCCTGCCATTTTATTTCTAAATTATTTTAATCATCTTTATTGCAAATGATGTATCTGTGTTCCCATGTTGTGTTTATTTTTTTTATGTTCCGCCAACCTTGTACTTAAATTCTGTGATGTATAACCCATGTACATTTCTTCTTCTTGTTCTAATGTGTGAATGTACAAGAGTATTTGGTATACTTCATGTTTTCTTAACTACAGTATTAGATGGCTATCATTCCTGATCATTTGAAATATGGAGTTATTCTTTTCAAACCTGATTATCTTATTTGATATTTCTTCTAACTTCTTCCTATGACAGTGGATAGGTGTGCAATGTGTCATGTTGTTGAAACTGTCATAATTCATGCTATCATTATCATGATTTCTTTGCCACTGTTAATATAAATTTCTACTTTATATAATACCCTCATTTCTTGTCTACAGTAATCATTTTTGGCCCCCTGTTGTAGATTAAGATTTATTTCAACATCCTCTATTCTTCATGGTGGAACGTCCTAGGAAAGAGGGATTGAAACACTATAACCCTATTTGGTAAATTGAATTATACACATATGGGTTATATGAATCTTGCGTATGAATATTAGAATATATGATTTTCTATACACCTTCATTGTGTACTCAGCATTTATTATCCATCTGTATGTATATATCTATATATATATATATCTAAATAATGTATCTGCAATTTGTTTTTCTGATCTATTTGAAGGTTTATGCCAAGAGTCTCATCATTCATTATTTCAGCAAACCTGTTTATGAATCCAGAATTAGACTAGATGGAATATATCATCTACATAGTGAATGTATAAACAGATATTATTCTTCAGCATTTCTACAACTTTCTCCATTTTCATATGAATCATCTGCTAGAGAACCTCCATACAACTTCCTATAGAAAGTCTCTTGCCTGAAGGTAGATTTTACCTTCAAATAAGATACCCTCTCATCAAAACAAAGTACAAACTATCACATTAAATAACACAGTTCTCTTACATCCTCTCTGGCCATATCAACATCATCTATATATTGTATTATTAAGTGCTGTTGTGTGAGAGTGACCAGTTCAATTCTTACTGAAGGATATAAGCTTTTATAATTGTAGGTAGTGAGTATCTCACATGATAAATAACCTACTTCATTTAACTTATATAAAAATTCAAATGATGATTCAACACAGTGATGACAGCCATTTCGTTTCATTCTGTTTTTTATCAGAGAACAAATATTTTTAACAAATTTAATTTTTTTTAAATATAATAAAAAACTGAATCTTTATTGAATTGATATATGACAAAATTTCACGTCCATGTCCCCATAAGAGGATGAGAGCACTCAAAGTAAGAACAACATGAACACACACATCAAACAATACAATACATTCCCATTCCTACATATTATACCAGTTTTCTCCAAACTCATATCCTTCTCCAGTATCTTGTCTGCATTGGATTCAGATTCCTGTTATATCTCTTATATTACATCTAGATTTATTTCTATATATATCAATGTTTGAATCAGCAAACACTAATACATAATAATTATATCACCCTTTGACAGATTCTCATTTGTAATATATTTCCTAAGCACATTCATGACATTCAGTTCAACATTCAATGATACTCTCTAACATATTTATGAATACACAAATTGATTTGTCAGTTCCAGATTTATTCAATCAATTCAATCTTACACTTGATACATTCTTCATCTTTCTTAAATATAAGCATCTTTACTTTCCCTACATTTATTATCAACCACTGCTTTTTCTATGCTGTACATCATCCAACTGCACAAAAACTATCCTCAATGTTCACACTCAAAGAGCAGAAAGTATCAGTAATAATACAATACTCTATCAGCCATCTTAACATATATAAATCACTCACAGCAATCTTTGTCATATCTTCATTCATATATATAGTAAACAACTATGGGGACAAGCACATATCTTTGTTTTATTCCTTTCTGAACTCCAAATGCCATTCTGACCTATCACCAGCGTTGCAGAGTCGGATAGTAAATGATCCGACTCCGACTCCACCTTTTTAAGAAAAAATCCGAATCCGACTCCACCTGTCAAATAAAATCCAACTCCGACTCCACTTTTAAAAAAAATCTGACTCCGACTCCACCTTCTAAAATAATCCGACTCCGACTCCCTAAAATTTGTAAGATTTGACTCCAACTCCTGCATAGTTAACTTTAATATTTTATTATTGCAAGTGAGTCTTCTGGCTACTTTATATTAATTTTATAGCACTTTGGCCCATACTTTCTTACAATTTTTAAGAGATATTATCCAAAATTTGGGCTGTGTATAGGTTGTTACAATTTACAATATCAACAACTGAGATAACAATTAGCAACTTTAATACACTGAAAAGAGAAATGCATGTCCTTTAAAATTTTACATGATTTATTTTATTGCTATTGAAATTTGAATAATAATAAAATTTTTCTCCTTGGAAGCATTTAGTTATGCCAAAATTACTTTAAATATAATTTCTAAATAACTATTCCAAGTTCTAACTAGTATAAATGCCTGTTAAAATAAAATTAACACTGGATTAAAAAGTAAAAGCTTCTTTTTAGAGTTTTAAATTTTAATTACATACCAAATAGGCAAATACCAAAATTAAATTTAAGCATTATTTCTAATAAACAAAACAGCCTCAGCAAGTTCAGCTGTCTGTTCTCTGATCAGCTCTGATCAAACGGAGTGAAGAAAATAGTCTCTCTACGCTGACCTGTGTTGGAGGCAGAGCTGTAACAAGAAGCGTAGCATCTTTTACAATTTCAGGATATTTAGAGTTGGCCTCTCTAACATTTAATTTAGATTTTCTTTCAAAACGTTCAACTTCTATTAAAGTTTTGTTAAATTCCACCTTGAAATTTGCTATTTGCGATATATTTGTAGGGTTTACTTTTTTCAGTATCAGATTCGAGTTTTCTTCGTTTTTGGCACTGGAGATGGTCTGCGTGATCCAATAATTTTTCAAAATCAGTTTCATCATCAGTACTTGAATTGGACTTTGGATTTTTATCAAATTTTAAGTCCTAAAGACTGGGTAGGCTTATACACGGGTTTCGCATTTTTACCAATTTTCAAACTCTGAAGTCGGGGAGTCAGCTTACACGGGTTTCTCATTTTTACCAATTTTCAAACTCTGAAGTCGGGGAGTCAGCTTATATTTAAGTATATACGGTAATTTAATAAATTTAAATTTAATTCTAATTTTTCTTTCATATATGTATATATTTACCCTCTAGCAGAGTGAGCAGAGCACTCGTTTGGTCCACTGGAATTGAGTATCAAACAGAAAACCACATAATCGTCAGAGAGAGACGGGCCTCGAAGCCGCAACCTTGAGAGTATGGGATCGGCATGAACACACTATGCTATGTAGAAACGCTCTTTTTCTCTTTCTTATTTCTTAAGCTCGCCAAACCTAAATTTTAAATGCTAATATTTTTATTTATAAGGTGCATTGGCACAAACGCTCAGACACATACTCGATATTTTTTGTTCTAGATTACATCAGTTCGGTTTCATCAAAATCGGTGGGTAGTAAGCTGTATCCTCTCTTGTTAGATCTCATTCTCATACATCAATGATAAAATTTGTATACTTAATACTCTCAGTACACAGTACTAGTACTCTTTGACAAATTCTCATTCCTAGCATATTTCTCAAGTACTTCCACAACTTTCAATCCAGCATTTACTCTCCTCACAACATTGTTATGATAATATGATATTCTCTTTGAAACATACTTCCTAAGTATCATCATCATCATTTAAAGCAAATGAATTTGTATACTTCCCAAGTATATAAATTAATTTTCTTGCTTCAGACTAATTCCATTCAGCTTAATTTTATATCTTGTAAACTCCTTATCCCCTCAAACTTTTTTCTCCAAATTTATCTTCATCTGCATCTTCTCACATGCCTCATTCAGCTACTCTATAAATATCTTCAAACCTTGTTCTCAAAGAGAAGAACAATATCATTAGGTTACAGCAGATAGGATACTTGGCTATCTGCTATATTCTAAAGGCACTTTTACATTTAACTTTCTCACAACAAATTCTTTCACATACTCTTCCTCGTTCCTTTCTTTATGGCATCTATTCTAACATTCATTTATTCACTCTCACATTTATACATTTGTTAGCATAGATCTCTCTCACTGCTTCAACTAGCTATTCAGTCCTACTTACTCTCTCAGTGTATTCCATCACATATTCTTCCATATTCCTGCTCATATTGTCATATTTCTTTTCAAGATCCATAAATGCATAGAATATTCTGTTCCTCACATACAAATGCTTTTTCCACAATCACACACCTGATCTATATAATCTTTTTCACATATGACATCATACTGCATATCCCCTACTTTTTGATCAATCATCTTTTTCATTCTCTCAATCACAATCTTCCCAAATATCTTTCACATTCAGTAGACTATTGATATATATCTCAATAATTTAATATTTATATATCTTAATAATTCTTGCATTCACCTCTCTCATCCTTCCCTTTGTAGATGGGACAATCACAGGCTTAGTCCAATTGCTTGGAACCACATCATTTGGCCAACATAGTTTATACAGATGACAATAAACAATCACTACAAACTCTGTAATAAACTTCCCATCATTTATCTTCACCTTGTCCATACTTATTTTCTCCTTTATGTTAATATTCATCCATTAAATTCACTTTATTCTCATCCCTTTCATTCTTATTATGTTATGGTTGTAGACATAATGCCATCATAAAAAGAAATTAAAAAAAAAAAAAAAAAAACAGCACTAGTCAGAAAAGAATTTTTTTTATTTCACAAAAGAAACATTTTTGACCACTGTCAATTGAGCAGAGTGTGGGGAAATTTCTCTCTCTCTCCCTCTCTCTTTTTTTATTATGCTCTACTATAGACTTAAAATACTCAAGGAAATGCTCAAAACATTTATAAACTACTCCAGATTCATTCCACAACATCCTGGCATCCTTATGTTTTATATCACATGTGTGCACTTAGTTCCACATTCTATACCTCTTACATATTTCCAAAAATCTCTTCATAAACATTACACAGTTTCTGATCACTTCTTTCTTAACTTTCTCTTTATACTCTTTCAAAATGCACATTGCTTTGCACCCTTTATTTTTTATTTCACAAAAGAAACATTTTTGACCACTGTCAATTGAGCAGAGTGTGGGGAAATTTCTCTCTCTCTCCCTCTCTCTTTTTTTATTATGCTCTACTATAGACTTAAAATACTCAAGGAAATGCTCAAAACATTTATAAACTACTCCAGATTCATTCCACAACATCCTGGCATCCTTATGTTTTATATCACATGTGTGCACTTAGTTCCACATTCTATACCTCTTATATACTTCCAAAAATCTCTTCATAAACATTACACAGTTTCTGATCACTTTCTTAACTTTCTCTTTATACTCTTTCAAAATGCACATTGCTTTGCACCCTTTATATTCATTTATTACTTGTATTTGTCACTCTCTTATAAATATGCTAATACTACCACTTAAGATTTCCAAAAAGCCATGCATTTCCCTTTATGCTATCTATTCTCACTTTGTCAATTACCATTCTCAAACATTCAACATGTTGTCCTCAATTTATAACCACTCATAATTATAATGGCAAGTTTAATAATAAATATTGGTTATGGCAATCCATGAATTTTGAGCATTTCTGACTTATGATGTAGACTGAATCATAACATTTTTGAATTGATTGAATCATTGCAACAGCCACACATTGGTTCATCTTTGCAGAATTAGAAACTGATAAAATCAAATTTTAAAAACTATACATATATTTTTTGGGATACTAAACTAACCTCAAGGGAACTTTAATCCAAATAATTCTAATTAATCTGCCTTAATTAATCCCTTGATTTAAAACGGATTTTTAATGATTTTGAAATAATATTACCCGATTGCTATATCAAACATTTTGATGGAGTCATATATGCATAACACTTGTAAGTTTAAGTACAAAAAAATATGAAAAGGAAAATATTCAAAATTTAATAGTGAGTTTTAGGGTCAAAATGCTTAAGTATGGCGACTTTAAAATATTCAAATTTAATATGAGTTTTAGGGTCAAAAAGCTAAAGTATAGCGACTTGCCCTGATCCTTTATATACTGTATATATTATTTTCGAGTATATTATTCGTTCTGATAAGAATTTAGAACTTAAATATCAAAATAATTTTAATTTATTTTCTTAAAAAGAAAATAAATATTATAAAATTAACATATTATCTATGTATATATATTTATCTCCCTTAATAACTTTTAGATTTTTTTAATTTAAGGAATGTATATACAGGTATTATATGAATGTATATTTTTAGAAATGTAAGGAAAATGGGAATTAGGCCTATTAAAATCTCTTGTTTAATAGAAATCTTAACCTTATTTTTTAAGATGAAGCATTCGATCCCACATAGGGGTATGGGCAACCCTTAATTAGTATAAAGCAATAAAAATCTGTTTATGATATGACATTATTAAGTTCATTTCCTTTTTTTTTCTATAATTTAAAAATTTCTATTAAAATTTATAAAATGAATACGTTGAGAGAAATTTTGATTTTACAATGTCATGCAAATTTTTATTAAGTTATATTAAGTTGTATTCAAATTTAAAGAACGTCATACATTTCGTAAAATGATTTGCGTAATGAGTAAATATAATGACAGATAACATCTACTTCATTTATTTGCAAATCATCTCGATCAGTAATATCAGAATATCTGTAGTATTTGAAAATACCTGTATAACATTTTTTGAAGTTTTAAACTATGTTAACTTCAAAACGACCAAATTCTATTGATACTATTATCACTTACATACTGAGGAAAATAGAAGAAAATATAATGGTAATAAATTATATTTTTGATAAACGAATCGAATATCCGATATTTTAAAATACTGTATATGAAAATAATCATTTTAATAGAACAGGGGTTCGAAAGTATGGCGACTTCCCCCGATCCATTATATGGTAATTATGATTTGAAAACTTCCTCTAGTGATAAAACATAAAAATTTCAATTTTCGGTTTATAGCCTAAACTGCTCTCAACTATTATAAAATTTCTCCTTTCAAAAGAGGAAAAACATTTGACTAAGTCCTCAGTTAGCTTCGATAAGACGTTTTATAAAACAAAGAATAAATAATTTCCAGTTGGAGAGCAGTGATAAACAAGAAAGGAAAAAAGATATTAAGCTGTGGAGCTCTATTAGTCACGGGATCTATATTGAGATCCATAATCAGGTGAAGAATAGGGTACATGTCCCGATTCCTAACCTTTTCAGAAAATCAAGGTGAATGGCCGCATGAAATACTTGTACTTTCCACCAAAAGAATTAAAGCTTTATCCCGGATTCCATTCTTGGAAAATTCAATTCGGGATGTGGACCACGGCTTTAAATCTTTAAATAGAGTTACCTTACTTTTAAAATTATTCAGTGAAATCAGAGAAGTGATTTTCTATATTAAGGAGGCCTCGCATTCAGAGCCCTTCAACGGCTTTGCAGCAGTCGTGACTGGATAGTATGAAAAACGGAAAGATGGGATATAACATACTGGATCGGATCCCTGCTAAAAGCCTATGAAAACAGGAATTGAATTTGTTTTCTCGAAGGTTTTTCTCTCACTACTTCTTTTTCTATATTCTAGCTCACGTGTAGGCAGCTTTCAAACGTCTGTTCTCCTCCTGCTAGTTAGTATTCAAATAATTGAGAATATATTGATAAGAGATCAATACATAAAGACGTGCATTTAAAAAAATAAAATAAAATATTGCCTTCAGATAATATACAATTGTATTCGACGTGGCTACCTGGAAAATTTTACTCGAAATTTATTCCTTGAATTTCAATAATTGGTAATGAGAAGCTGTTTTAGAAATTATATATATTTGGCAGAAACACATCTTAAATTTTATTCAAAATCCTGAAAATGCATATGTATAATAATAATTAATATATAAATTTTTAACTGTATAAAATGCTTCGTTTTAATAACAATGAAGTAGTTATTTAAATAATCAAAAAAAGTTAATTTTTTTCAGAAATAAAAACTAACCGAAAAGAAGATATCAAAAATAAATTAAAAGAGAAATCATTCTTACTATTTGTGACTGAGAATTTGGGCAAACTTCTTGGTAAACGAATCGTCAAAGTTATTGTAATAGTTACGTTATTTTGTAATTTAACGGGAAGTATTATTTTTATGAGTGAAATAAAACAAGGAATGCAATCCACTGATGTTTATCCATTTTCCTCTTACGCTACAAAGTTTCTGAAAGCCCAATATAAATACTTCACCGACTACAGTCATTATGTACAAGTTGTTTTCAATCAAACGCTGGATTATTCCAACCCATGTGTACAGAATGATATCGAAAACATTTTACGAAATTTCGAAAGTGTTCCTTTTTCCAAAGGTTCTGCATATACCGTATGTTGGCTAAAAGAATATCTTTTCTATATTAACAATCCAGAAATAAACTACTTAATTAAGGACTTTAACATAAACAATACCGAAGGATTTTTGGAAGGATTTAAAGAGGTATTTTTGAAAATTAAATCTGAATTTGGATTTGAAAATGATATATTCTGGGATAAAGACCAAAACCAGATTCTAGCTTCCAGGTGTTTTGTTTTGTATGGCAATGTAAGAAATGGAAGCTCTGAGAAACATTTATTAGAGGAAGTACGACGTATAGCAACTGAAAGTAAATATGATGTTTTTATTTTCAACTTTTGGTTTATTTTATATGAACAGTATTTGAATATGCCTATAATTTGTTTACAAAGCTTGAGTGTGGCAGTCTTAATGATTACTCTAGTATTCCTGATGGTGACAGGTGATGTGTTTAGCGTCATTTCTTTGGCATTAAATGTAATTTTCATTCTGATTCAAACAATAGGATATATGAGTTTGTGGAATATCAACCTAGACCTAATTTCAGTTAATATATTGATTATGAGTGCAGGACTTTGTGTGGACTATTCAGCACATATAGCCTATGCCTATAAGAACAGCCAACAGAAAGAATCCAACGAAAAAATAAAAACATCCTTATACTTAGTAGGCTATCCAGTAGTGCAAGGATGCCTGTCCACCGTTTTAGGTGTATCCCCTTTGAGATTTGGTCCTTCATATACTTTCGTTATATTTTTTAAGATAATATTTTTAATTGTATTATTTTCTGCTTTTAACGGTTTGATTGTATTACCAGTTATGTTCAGTATTGGCGACTCTCTTATTATTCCATTCAAGAAGAAAAATATCGAGAGGAAATAAATATCAATTTTCAGACAATATACATCTATTATACTTATATGATTTACTTATTAGTTAGATTTTATATTACCTCAATCAGACCTTTACTGGATTTCTGTAGAATCTATAATTATAAAATAAAATAAAACAAGCTATGAGCTGACTGTTGTATTATTTTGATAACGTTCCAAACAGTTTGTTCCTTATGTTCAATCCTCTTCTTTCTGAAGTTATAAAATATAATATATCTGTGATATTTATATAAAAATCATATAAAATTTACACTTAAGTTTTATATATATGTACCAAACTACAAGCTTTAAATTTTTACTATAAAATTACCTAATTCTTTGTTTTTAAATTATTCTGTCGGCCAGCTGGCCACACGGTAAAGCTGTGGTTTACCGCCATAAAGGATCCTGGTTCAAATCCGGATCCCACATCTTCAGTTTTTCAGGAAGAATCCGGACGCGTTCGTTGAAACCCATTCTTCAACCAACCGGTTCACCACCACATCATGACTGTTGGCTACCCTGTGATCAGTGGCGTAGTAGTGTACGTCCCGAGCTTCGTTGGGTCTCAATTCACCCTGAAGAAAAAACCTCTAAAATTCAAACCATCATTCCCCAATAACCTCGATTTTAACTGAGAACAGTTAAACCTATTTAACGCAGGGAGTCGGCGTTCATTAGCTGGAACTCTAAAATTTAGTTAGCTCTTATTTACAATTTTATGTATTGTTTTCACATACATTTTCTGTTTCTGGATGAAGCGATTGTTTTATTAAAGCGCTACAGTACGTCTAATGCAATGCTCTCGAAAGTGGCAAGCTACTACAAACTAAGCTGTATACATCTATACGACACAAGTTTAAAATCTTATACTTAGAACAAGTAAATCAAATTATGCGTATCATTTGTAAGAATGTAATCATATGTTTAATGATGATTTAAAAATTTTACATAACTCGACCAAAGAAAAAATATTAGATTTATTAGAAACAGTAGAAATCAATAAATTAAGAGATTCTGGTCGTTTACTTAATTTTCAGTTAGATATTGATAAATTAAGAGGGAGGCCCCATGGCCATTTTTGCGGGGAGCCTCTCAGTTTTCAGTTAGGCCGTTGCCTGTGATTGGCTCTATATTTGATCTCCGCCGAATACAATATATCCCTCGTGCGATATGGCGGCTTAACCAATCTAACCTAACCTTAAATTGTTTAAAGAACGCAATCGAATAGTTTAAAATGCTTAATGTAAAATAACTATTATTGGAATTATGTGAAAAGGATTTAATTAACGTAAGTCTAATTTACATTCTCTAATAGTTACTCATCCGGTTATAATAAATTCTATCATATTTTATCACATTAAATACTCCATTCTCTACAATTTCATGCTTCTGTAATTGGAAGCTAATTAACTTTCTTTAGAATATTATTTTCTCTCTTCCACTGCGCCTTCTCTAGCGCTCTCATACGTATTCAATGTTTCAATTTTGCATAGATTATTGCCATTGTATGATTGTTATTAGTCTCCAAAGTCGCCAGTAATGGTAGAACATCACTATTGAATCCAATCCAAATCTGCTAAATATTTGAAAACTTACGAGTGGAAGATATATAGAAGCCACGCGTGTTCTACCAACTTCCAACTTCCAACGGAAATGTACCAAATTCCAGCAGAATTAGAGGATTGTAAAGCCTGCATTTCCTTTGGAAAGTAAACTAAAAACAGTATTATTTCTTTTATATGCTAAGCGTAGAGCTTTTCGTATTTCATTTATATTGCTAGATTTATGTACAGTGATTTGTGTAATAAAAGATCAAAGCTTGTTGATTTATACATAGCTGTAGAATTTGAGAGTAAATTCTGTTTGATTTTTGTATAAATATCATAGATATATTTTATAACTTAGTTTAATGAAGTTATTCATGTATTATAAATTGTGAAAGACTATGGATAATGATGTGGATAATCTGGTTGAAAATGTTACTAAAAAAATAAATGAGAATATTATATGTAGTTAGTTGATTTAATAGTTATGTGATTAATAGATATGCCAAAGATGTACGAGATTATAATTATATATTGTAAATTGTTGTGTTTTATCAATATAATTTGTAATATAACTGTTTCATTTTTGAAATTATGAGAATGCATGGAAATAAATATTTTACATATTCAGATTAGAAATTTGTCATATATTTGTCATAAACTTTTAAGAAATAAAAATTAATTCTTTTTTTAATTATTTGAAGTTTCTGTGAAAAAAAAAAAAATGTGAATTAAATTAGAATATTTTTTATATAAATTTATAACCATCGGTGTGAGACGCAATGGGACTGACATATTTACGAGACTGTTTTATATATAAAATGAAAAATGTTTTAAAATTATCTGAAATATTTCATACATAATGAATTTTTTCAGATAATTGAAAAATAATGATAATGCATAAAATTTCACTGTAACTGAATTTCTAGAAGAGGCAACTCTCTTCATGTTTAGTAAATATCATCTAGGTGTGATTCCTAATTCATTGGTAAGTCTTTAAATCATATTGGAATTTTATAACATTTTCGGAAATTTTCCTTTCGCTATCTTACAGATTATATAGCCTATGCGAAAATATTACAGGGGAATATAGCCTGTACAATATATTTATAATATTGTACAGGCTATATTTTTATAAATGTACAGGCTACATTTATAAAAATCTCTTTAGATATCTATTTTCATTCTTTTAGTAACATATTTTTTTATTGCGAACAAAATAAGTTCGAAAAATTATACTGTACTTTCTTATGGGCTACCGATAGATGGCGCTATACGTAATCATAAATTAGTGACTACTTTCTTATGGAGCTACTTAACCCGCTCCTGACACAATACCGTTCGTAATTATCTTCGGTCGCGCGTTATCAATTTGATACATTAATTTGCATAAATTATCTATAATTTTTTTATCAGTTTTAAGATTTGAAGTAATATTTTATCAAAATCCTTCAAATGTTTTCTCCTAACTGCAAAAATTCCTGTTTTTCTATCGTTTTTGTGTTTTTTTTTTTTTTTCAATATTTATTTTGTAATGCGATCTGATTTGATTAAAAAAAAACAGAGTATCATATTTCAATTCGCCATAATTTGTTTACTAATTTAACAATGCACGCGCTGACTGCTGTTTAAATTAAATTACTCTTGTACTTAAATGACTAGGGGTGACATTTGTCTGTCAGAGTGGGGAGAAAGGAATGCGTGGCCTGACGCGTCGGCCTTGAAAAACATATGAATCCTGTCGTTGTAAAATTTGTAAATGGTTTTATGGAAAAATATCATACTTGTTAGACATATGGTAGAAATTTTTATTTTTATTTTTAATTCTATGATATGTCTATGAAGTTGTTTTGCAATACTTTTATCTAACTTCTTTCTATTTTTTTATTTTTTATTTTTTTGTCAATCAATCAATCAATTCTAGCCGTTCAATCGTGTCCGATTCTTGGCTAATTCTATTAATATAAATGAGTTATAAATGGAAAACTTTTATTTTAATTATTTTAATAATTGTAAAGTATACATTTTTAAACCAAACTAATGGGTTTTTTTTTCAATATTTATTTTGTAATTCCATCTCATTTTATTAAAAAACAGAGTATCATATTTCAATTCCCGTAATTTGTTTATAAATTTAACAATGGACGCGCTGACTGCTATTTAAGTTAAATTACTCTTGCACTTAAATGACTAGGGGTGACATTTGTCTGTCAGAGTGGGGAGAAAGGAGGGGCGTGGCCTTTATTATTAAGGCTACTCATTTTTATATGTGACTAAAATAGTTTAATCGTACATACAATTAGAATAAATTAAGTAAACTATGTTTTAAAGAGAAGAAAAATAAAAAATTAACAATAAACTGTAAAAATCTAGTGTGCTTCATTGCAAAACAAAAGTAATCGACGTTTTTGACGTCTCAGATGACGTCGTGTAAGCGCGAAAGCTATTTTTAGAAATCGATAATCATCGTCATCATCATCATCATATATTATTAGTCAAACGTGGTTGGCTGATGTCCCTTTTTTAGACGAACCACTGTGTCGATTTTTATAACTAAGGTATCGTTAGAAAGGTCTAATTTTCCGATGTATTTATCAGCCAATACTATTTGTTGTTATTAATAATTTATAAAAATTAAATTTAAATTATAGTTCCTCAAAAAAGACAAATTATGTAATTTTTTATATCAGAATTTTTATTATTTTTGCATATAAGAGAAGAATTCCGAGCTTTCATTAATTTCATGACTATACGTTCCGGGCCGCACATAAAAGCTTGCCGGGCCGTAGGTTGAGAATGGCTGTATTAGGAGCTAAACAACAAGAGTTTAAACTAAGCCTTATGAAGAAATTACATAAATGTGTACAAATTTATATATGAAATATTATAGCTAATAATATAAATAAAAAATTCAATTTAGAGTTTTAGTACACTTTCATATAAAAGAAATCATCAAAATCGACTCAATAGAGCTTTTGTTATATGCTGTTGAATGCACATGTTTTTTTGACGCTAACTGTATATGTATATTGTAAACTCTCCATGAGTCGGACGGAGACAAAACTTTAAATATAGATTTCCTAAAGCACAATCTTTCATTTAAATCAAACCTCATCCAATTTGGAGATCTAAAAAAAAAAAATATAGATATTTATCGATCATACTATATAGAATGCTGATGCATTCTCTATAATAAACATTTTATTTAAAAAATTGAATCACAAAAAATATAAAAATAACCATAGAAATATAAAACTAACCATTGTTAAAGTGTGACGTCACAATTACTACGATTCCTTTCTTTCCCTACATAATTAATCGTCATAAATTTAATATCCCCCTCTCCTAACAGCGTGACATAGTTTATGGATGTTCCCTTATACTTATATATTATCAGTATATATAGATATACAGGGTGTAGAACTACATATAGATATACATATAGTTGTACTTGTATATCTTGTAAATATATATATATATATAGTTATAATAACTTGTATATGTAGATGTAGATAAGTATTGTAAATGCTAATTAATACATCATTTGAGATTAAATTAAAAAGATTAAATCGATAAATTTCAACGTGAAACATTTGAACAATGAGTTTACTTATAGAAAATTATTTTAAGTAACCATTAAATTAAAATAATTAAATGCAAATTGTTGGAGTTTTAAATGTAGAAAAAAAATCCTCTATCTCATTTTAATTAACATATATATTATTATTTTCAATATAATTCTAACTATTTGAATTTAATTATTTTAATTTAATAGTTACTTAAAATATTCTATAAGTAAATTCATTGTTATATAACATTGTCATATATACATTTACTGAACTCAGTTATTATTTATTTAATGTTAATTAGAAGTCATAAAATGTATTCTGATTAGACCTATATGAGTTAAGGATAAAGTATGATTCTTATTTAATAGTTTCCAAAATTATAATTCTGCAAAAAAAAAAAAAATTATTATTTGCAGTAAACAGAATCATCTGTAACTTGAATAATAAGAGTCTATATAATTTAGATAGTTTAGTCACCTAAATAAAGCTTAGTCATTTATCAGATGATGACTACGCCAAAGTAGAAAGTATTGCAAACATATAATTAGTGCATTCTTTACATTGTTAAAATTTTCAATTAACAGTAGGTTACAGTAATTTAAAACGGAAATCTGTTCACAATCGAATTTATAAATTGAGTTATAAAGTAATTCGATTGTCTTAATTAATTTAAAATTTATTAAATAAGATTATGTAGTTATTAAAACTGGAAAAGAAAACTTGAATTTGAGACTATATTGTTATCATTTAAAAAATAATAATTTTTAAGAAGAAAAATAAATATTATTTCATTTGAAAATTTAATAAAACATAATTATTGTAAGAATTATATTCTCAATAATTTCGAATGAAGTAGAGAAATAATGAAATTTTCATAAGTCAGTTAATTATATACTATATTGTCAGTAAAGAATGATGAATGAGATGATGAATATTTATGTCATGTCATCATTTACAGGTAGATTTTCGTGTAAATTTTTAAAAACTAGCATCGCTAAATAAAACTTGTATAGTGTAGCCTCTATAGCATCGGACTCCCAAACTTTTTAATTGCATATCCGTTTATTCGTAAAGAAAAATAGCAAGTAACCCATACAACAGATTTGTATTATGATGATAAAAAACTCAACTAAGGGTTTTTGGATGGCGTGACCCAAGGAGTGCGTCCTACTCTTTGGAGATCACTATATATGGTGGAGATATGCATTATTCTCACTATTTTAGAAAATAATGCTTACCTCCACCATGTTTTATTTCTAACTTAGAAAGTTAATTATTACATTATTGTGAATTTTACATTTATAATTTGCATTAGAATTTTAATTTAAATTAAAAATACTATTGATGTAGCAAGGAAAATAATCTTATGGAAGATGCGTAATTTGTTTCTATCTTATTAACGTGAAAACGGAATTAATTGGGTGTGGAAATATCCCTCGGATTAAGCGATAATCCGGATTACTGAAGCATAAAATAGTTCTAAAAGATAAAAAGTTTAGAAAACAAGTAAATAGAAAATTTGATGATACAAGTAATATTAATAAAATTAAAAAAGTATTAATAACACGTAGAATATTTGTTTAAAATCTAAAAGTTTATATCTGCCAAACACAATTGCATCATTACAATCTTGTGATGTGATGCCACTCTCAATGTTAGGATCTTTGACTAAAGGGATTTAGTTAGAAATTTTTTAAAATAAATTATAAAACTGTTCAATAAATTTTTTATCTGTTTTTAGGGTCCGCTACTTGTAGAGAGCCTCTAGGCACGTCTCTATTGTACCTAGTGGATAATCCGGCCCTGAATAACTCTATTGATAAAATTAATATTGTTCTTGATATTTTTTTATTTATATCATTTTTGAGGCATATTCAAAATATTTCTACAGAAATCTTGTTTTCCAAGGAGCATTCTGCGAAAAATGTGTTTCAGATGGCCCTGCTCGTACAGTAGTAACTAGATGATTCTTATTATCAATACAAGCCAAAATTCAGCTCGCTGTAATTTTGGTCCTACGTTAATTATTATTAAGATGACAACTATATTCAAGAAAGGTATTCAATAGGAAACCAATTACCAAATATCTAGCTTCGAATCCAATTAATAAAAGAATTAGAGCAGTTTAAAAATTGCAAAAAATCGGCAAAAAATATTCTTTTTCTTTTCTTCCTCCTCCTCCTCCTCCTTCGTAGATACTTGTACTGTTGTATAGGTCGCATCGTTTAACCGATATCGATGAAATCTGGGATATAGGTATTTCTTAGATTCCTTGAGATTCTCTAAAAATTTCAGTATAATCGGATCAAAATGAAAAGGGGAATGGCATTTCTATATATTACATTGTTTAATCGCATTTAATCATATTTGGAATATATGCATATTCTAGTTCAGTTAAAATCTGAAAATTTTAGCCTAATTGGAACAAAATTAAAAAGTGTAAAAGAGGATGAGTATTTATAGGTCATATCGTTTAACCAATTTCGAACAAATCTGGAGTATAAATGCTATTTATGTTATTTAAAGCTTTCTGAAAAATGCTCAATACAAATGATGAAAGTAGGAAGTCTTTACATTATGAATTTTTCTATAGGTCTTATCGTTCAACCCGTTTCTACCAAATTTGACATGTGTCTTTATTATTATTATTATTATTATTATTATTATTATTATTTTTTAATTCCAGTGAATCGAAAATTTGTTCCCTAAAATTTTCGTACCCGTTTCTACCAAATTTGACATGTGTCTTTATTATTATTATTATTTTTTAATTCCAGTGAATCGAAAATTTGTTCCCTAAAATTTTCGATTCAATCGGATTAAAATAATGAGAGTTAATGATGTATTTCACAAGTTGTCAGAACGTCTCTCTCAGAATAAACAGTTTTCATTTAAAAAATAAATGATATCCAATCAAAAACATCTGATAAGTAAAAAATAAGCTAAGTTTAATACTAAAGAATTAAGATATTTGTTAAAATTTAAATGTGGCTACTTAGTTGACGATTTAAGGAAATAAAACAATAACGTTAATCAAAGTAGTCATATCAAAATTTTAACAAAAGATTAATTTCTTAGTACTGTGCATGGCTTACTTTTTTACATAGGCCCTATTGGATATTTTTTTTTATTGGATTCCAGTTTCTGTGATCTAGCATTATTTAATGTTGGATTATTCAGCAATAATTCTTATAAATTACTTATTGGATATTTTTTTTTATTGGATTCCAGGTTCTGTGATCTAGCATTATTTAATGTTGGATTATTCAGCAATAATTCTTATAAATTACTTAATGTTAAAAATATATCGAAAGAATTTATTTGGATAATATTAAAAATAGCTACCTTATAATTTCTCAGCAGAATTTTTAAACTCACACTTTATGCATCGATGTATATAACTGATGATTAATAATTTTACTTAGTAACAGTTTTTGTTTACAGAATAGATTTAAAGTTACTGTAAAATTAATATAACAACAAATATAAATAGAGGAAATGTCATCAACGATATTTAATATTATCTATCAGTAGAGCGATTAGCCAAAAGTCGGTCCTAACATTGAGGCTGACGTTACATCTAATGATCGTAATGGCGCCGGTAAGTGCGGCAGTGTATGAACTTTGAGATAGATTTTTTCCATGAAAAGTGAATTAAATTTAATTCTGCAAACTGTTAATGTGAATAATTTTTAATAAAGAATTATAATATATACTTGTAAAACAATTCCGGACTGAATTTTTAAATTTCTACTCATTTATGTCAATGTAATTGGAAAACTAAAAAACATTTTCTGAAATTTCAATTTGAATATCTTAACACATGACAGAAACTTGATTTAGATATAGTTAGAATTGGAATTAAACAAGGTTTTTTTTTATCTGTACAAACAAAATGCTAGAGCAGTGGTTCTCAACCTTTTTGCTGTTGAGGAACACATTTTAATATATTAAAATTTGGCGGCACACCTAAATATTTTAAATAATAATTTAGATTTGGCAACGATTCTGTTGAGGAACACTTTTTAATATTTTAAAATTTGGCGGCACCTAAATATTTTAAACCACACCTAAATATTTTAAATAATAATTTAGATTTAACAACGAATTTTAATTAACACATTATTGTATTTATTCTTATTTATTACATTCAGATTACAGAAATACTCGTATTTATTCTTATTACCATACAGATTACAAACATAATCGTAGACAGTATCATTAAATGGCAGCCTTTATTAAGTTATAGCGCCACCTGCGGATTTTGTCTTTTTGGAGAAACTATAAATTTAATTTACGTTTCACTATTAATATATATGATTCATACAATTATATATATACAATTCTTATATACTACATACAATTCATTCTTAATTTTTCGCGGCACACCATCAAAGGTTTGCAGCATAGTGGTTGAGAACCACTGTGCTAGAGTATCATTTGAACTATGTAGGAAACATACGTTTTTTATTATTTAGTAAACTCACATGGATTTTTAATTGAATTTCATCGTTTAGATAGTGCAGAAGATCAGCTTTAAAAGATCAATGAAGTTTTTTTTGTTGAGTATAAGTCAAGATATTAAGAGGATGTTTATTCTGGGATATAATGTATATATTCAATATATACTGTATATATATAATCTACAATAATGAAAGACAATGCTATGTTACCATCTATCTGTGGCAACTTATTTATTTTGTTGAGTTAGAAGTCAAGATATTAAGAGGATGTTTATTCTGGGATATAATGTATATATATATAATCTACAATAATGAAAGACAATGCTATGTTACCATCTATCTGTGGCAACTGTAACGTCCCATAAAAGGAATGTATGGTCTTTATATTCTGCAACATAAACATCAAAAGATTATTGAGATACCTGCTCTCCAATAATCTTTTGATGGCAGCAGAGATTGAAATGTCAAACATGATGAAAATCGATGGGATCGGATTAATTTAAAACGGCATTTAATTCAAATAAATGTCTTGGTGCAGAATATTCATATTTTGGTTCAAATTTGGGAATTGTTGGGTCCTTCGATTGTCAAAAAGGTTTAAATATTGAAACTCTATTAATGTATTGAAATTAAATTTAGGAGTGGACTATGATATAAAGTTGGATAACGTCATGATGGCATAACAATGATCGATGTTACAAAAATGCACAGATATATGATGTGACTGTTTTCAAAAGGTAAATCAGAATAATTTTTGGCGATATGGCATTCGCATTCAACTTCTTCATACTCATAAAAATAAAATTTCTCCATCTCTTGCAAAAAGATTGTTGGAAGGCTATAATATTCCTTCCAATAATCTTTTTGATATATAATTATATTGTTTATGCTAAGGAATATTTAAAAATAATTATTGATTAATTATTTTTAAATATTTCTTAGCATACAGTATGAACTATTGTATAATAAAATATTGATATAATAAGAAAAATTCGTGTAATTTTGGATACTTTTAAGAAAAAAATTGCTTTGAAAGTAATAAACTAATATTACCTAAAATTCTATATAAATCATGCATAGTAAGCTTAACCTAAAAAGTTCAAAATGAAAAATTTAATAAATAAGATTCTTTAATTAAATTAATAACTGAACTTCCGTAGAATGATTATTTAAGAAATTTTTTTTTTAAGTTTCTACATCACCCCTCTCGTAGTATGAATACCTTTAAATTATTTATTATTACTTCCGTAGAATGATTATTTAAGAAATTTTTTTAAGTTTCTACATCACCCCTCTCGTAGTATGAATACCTTTAAATTATTTATTATTTTGCTCATTAAACAAACGTAGTTTGTAAACAGATATAAAGATTATTTATTTTTGTTATTTTTCAAAAGAAGAAAAATTTCTCTTTTTATATTCACACAGAGCCGTTTCTAGCGGTTGTTTATTTTGTGAACCCAAAGATAAACAAATAAAGCACAGGAGCAGCATAATGCTTAGAAACTACCTGTATTCACATCTAACTTAGCAAGCCTTTCTCAAAATCCTGAATTCCTTCGAATCACGTGAAACGCTTCTGCTTTCTTCCGAAGGATGGAATTTTGTTTTAATCCTTGATTCTACTTTTTGGAAAAATTCGTCCATCTCTGTACTCATCTGTATTCACATCTAACTTAGCAAGCCTTTCTCAAAATCCTGGATTCCTTCGAATCACGTGAAACGCTTCTGCTTTCTTCCGAAGGTTGGAATTTTGTTTTAATCCTTGATTCTACTTTTTGGAAAAATTCGTCCATCTCTGTACTCTGTACTCCTTCTAATCCCTTCATATGTATACCAGCGTTTCCCAAACTATGTTCAGCGGAACACCAGTGTTCCCTAAAAATTATGAAAATTAACGTAAGTCTCATATGATTTAATTAAAATACTGTGCCGAGTTGAAACCGGAGTCCCTAGTTTATTTTACATAATTACAATTTGATAATAAATGTTTGTTTTTCCTAATTTATTTATTATTAATATCTAGCTATACTATAAAATAACCAAAGTTTTCCGTAAAAATTTCAAGATTTGTAAAGTGTTCCATCATAGAAAAAGTTTGGGAAACGCTGGTATATACAGCCTATCTGGAATAGGACCTGCACCTTAAAAATCAACTAATGATCCAGAAATGGTGTAAAACATGCTGGATAAAGTAATGCCTATAGCATTTTCATAAGTAAATAAGCTTTATTAGGAAACTATTATTATTATTTTTCCTTGAAAAGCCATACGTGTCAGCATCACGAACAGAAATATCGAAAATCTGTGTGTTAAATTTTTTATTAATCCAGTAACTTATTCTGTTTATTGATGCAACTGCTTATAAATTTTTAAGGTATTATATAAATTCGTAGTTCGATTATTAAACAGATTTTAATAGCATTTTTTCAATTCAGTACTTTAAAAAGTATATATTTTGTATATTCTGGAATACGAAGATCAAAATAACGAACTATTCTAAATTTAATGTCTGCTTACAAGTTATCGAAATTTCAGTTTTGAAAATTTTAATTTTTTTCGGGATACCCGATGAACACAGGAAATGATTTGCCATCGGGAAATATCAAACTTTTTGAGAAATACATATCAGTCATTAAACGGTTTACAGCTTGTAAATGATTCACTAACGAAAGGATAAGATTACTACTAAGGTATTCATATAAAGGATAACTTTGCTAATATCAGTAAAATCTAGGTATAGGAGATGAAAATGATGGAAATACAATGATTTCGAGCGAACTGATTTTCGTTTGTAGTATCCATCAGTACCAAAAACAAATGGTGAAGACATGGCTAACTTCTGTTTTGGCAACCGAAAACCGATGTAGTAAGTGTCGCCATCTAACGACTTAAACATCGACTTTTTCGAATATAACAGGGATGCTTCGCAATGCGTTGTGGGTAACGGTATTCGATTAGTGATGCACTTTGGGAATTATGTTTGCAGAATAAGATGGCGATGATTGAAAACATGTTTATATATATTACATGCAATTAATGGCCAATCCGTCGTCTCGACAATATATCAGTGGATCGGAATGAGACTCACCACGTCTTATAACCTTCTCACCACAGGTGCTATCGTTAAATATCATTGCAATTACTGTCAAGAAGATATAGCTGGTATAAGAGTCAAGTGTGCTGACTGCTCCGATTTCGATCTGTGTTTACAAGTGAGTCTCTAGATTAAAATCGCTCTTATGTTCGTTTCCTTTATAACAAAGCCACGGTGAGGAAATCAAAACTTTATTCTCATTTTATAAAGTTTTAATGATAATTGAAGTTTAACTAAATAGTGCAAAGAGCCCTGTCTGACGGTGCCGATAAATACAGTATATTTAAATTATGAAAAAATCAACTCTATAGCACCTAATGTTTTAAGTTTAAAATGCGGAATAACCATTAATACACTGTATTTTTTATTTTTTTTGAACTGTTTGTCTGTATGATTTTGCATCATACCTGTTGTCATATATGGTAAGACTCCGTATCCATGGGGATAGGTTTCAAGCCCCCCGCAGATATTTGAAACCACGGAATAATGACGAACATTATATACTCTACATGCTAAACACCTATGATAAAGTTTAATTTATGAATTAGGTACAATAAGACATTAACAATAACTAATAATAAAAGAACAATTATAATAATAAAAGTTATGTGAATGTTTCTCTCTGCCTCTCTCATTCTCTCTTTAAAATATATATTGTATTCATCCATGATTGTATTATATAGTAATACCCTGGAGTTACATAATAGGTGGGACTGGGAAGCATAACGTAAGTCAGGATACACACAGATTCCCAAATCTAATTTCAGATGCGTATGTATTAGGTTTTTAGCTGATTCTTTATTACCAAGAAAACAACAAATTGTAAAAGTTTATAATATGTAGTTGTAAATAAAGATTTAATTAACAAATCAGCAAATGAAATATATATATATATATATGCACTATGTAATTGTGAAACAAACAAGTGGGCGAGGGGGCAGGATGAGAATTTGCATATCTCCGAATTTACATAAGTCGAGTTTATGTAAATTGGGGTATTACTATTGGTTCTTTTGATGATGACACAATGCCTATGTCAGCATTTCCCAAACTTTTTGTATGACGGAATACTTCACAAATCTTGAAATTTTTACGGAACACTGGTTATTTTATAGTATAGGTAAATATTAATAATAAATAAATTAAGCAAAACAAACATTTATTATCAAATTGTAATTATGTAAAATAAACTAGCAACTCCAGTTTCAACTTGACACAGTATTTTAATTAAATCGTATGAGACTTACCTGGTATATTAATTTTCATAATTTTTTATGGAACACTTATTGATGATCTGCGTAACACCAGTGTTCCACAGAACATAGTTTTGGAAACGCTGGGCTATGTGATATGAACTTATTAATAAATTATGAATGTTTACTATATTTCTAAATTTTCTGTTTAATATTTTTGGATTGCAGTTAAGTCAAACCATGGATATAGAGGTTTCACCCTGCTGTATATTGATTAATGTATTAAACATGGTTTTCAATATATACTACAACAAAAAACTTTTCTTTCAATTCTCTGCAACAAATATACTAGAAAACATCTGGTTCTGAATATGGCAAAAAATTAAATTATTCACTTCCAAATAATAAAATAAGTATAACAATATATTCTTTAGATCTTCTCTCTGAGAAAAATTACTAAATTTGATAATGTTTTAATAAATTTCTGATTTGAGTTTTTGCTTTCATATGAATCTTTAACACAATGGAACTACTCACTGTACTTTTTTTTAATCATGTGGCAAAAATGATGAATCTTTAACTCTCTAATAAATGAATTGTTAATTTAGCAATATATAAAATTGACAGTTTTGTTATTGAAGTTGAATGAGGACATTTTTATTCTTGTTTTGTGATTTGGAAGTGAAAAATTTAGTTTTTGCAGTGGTGCAAATTATAACCACAGCACCAAGAAAATATCTTTGAATCCTCCTAGTGGCAAAAACTTATCAGTAAACACAGTCATCAGATCTTAATGTTATTGAATGTAGTAACATTATTCATTTTTTACAGCATGATATAAATTTTCTTAAATGCTGAATTTAAAAAGCTTTAATTAGAATATAAAGTGGGATTAGTATATATTTTCCAAAAATGTTTGCCTGATATATGTATATACACTTTAGGAAATAATGAAAATAGTCAGCAATTTTTTTTATGTTCAAGCATAATAGTAGTAATTTCTTTGAGTTGAAGAAAATCAGAATATTGCCATTACAATGATGACTGTTTTGTTTCAGTATCATATCTTACAATCCCAATTTTTTGTTTTCAATGATGATATTTAAAAAAATTATTATAAATGACAGAATAACTTATATATAAGTAATGCAGAAGTTTTAAGTTTCATTTTAAAAAAAAGCTTTATCCCCATCAACTTATTTGAGATTTTTGTGAGTTAAAGTTCATTAAATTCTGTGATTTTTAGTTATAAAAGCATTGATATAAATGCTGTTGAAACCAATGCATTCCTAAATTAATCAATTCAAAAACTGCTTATTATCTTATAAGCTTACAGTTCAATACCATCATAGTACATTACAGCAGTTAAAAGAAATACTTTTTATTACATTAAGAGTAAATACGTTTTCGGTATTTTTATCATGAGGGTATGATAAAAATACCGAAAACGTTTTTACTCTTAGTGTAATAAAAAGTATTTCTTTTAACTGCTGTAATGTGCTATGATGGTATTGAACTGTAAGCCAATGCATTCCTAATTTTATTTCTATTAAAATGAAATTACATAAATTAATTTATAGATATTCCAATTTGAACTGGCCTCTAGGTACTCATTGCATTTAAAATACAAAATAAGGATGCATTAACAATCATTTATTTCATTTTTATTTTGTATTCCAGTTTGCTTTGTTACTATAGTCATCCCCAAGTTACATCATGAGCCATTCTGAAACAATCAGTGTTATTTGAGATGATGTAAATTGAGACAAATTTTCCCATAAACACAATATTAAAATGGAATGACTGGTTTTAGATAAGAAATTTTGTCCAAGAAAAACAAATTATTCTGTATATATAAAAGATTTCCAAAGTAAAACCTGATAAATCAAATGCTAATTTAAGAAGGGAGAGGCACTTTTTCTTGAAATGTAGCCAAAGCACTTGAATAATCACTAATATCCAATAATATAAATTGCAATGCACAAGTTTTTCACCATGGTTTAAAGAAATCAAGCACTGAAATGATACACATATAAGCATCCTGTTTATTCCTAGCCTTGCTTTTACTGCTTGTTGTTCATTTAAATTTTTAAATTGTAAATCTGATCTACTAGCTCAAGTTAAAATCAGATTTTTCAAGCATGTTTGGCTTCTGAATTTCAATAAGATCATCGGGTTTGAGCTCTTTTGCATGTAACTTGAAAACATTTTGAAAATCAAGTTTCTTACTAAAAGAATGCCTTGAACAGTATGCATTTCAAAAAATTATCACACAGATTGGGGAGTATGTTAATTGAAAAAATGATGATTCATTTCTAAAGGCAATTTTTTGCTTAAAAAATCAGGATTGACAAAAAAAAATGATTTGTGCAGAATCCACATTGGACTTCACCGATAGATCTATTCCTGACTGGGCTAAATCTAGCAACAGGTCTAGCAGTATGACGTTGGACGTTAGCACAAAGGTTCCTGGTTCGATCCCGGGCTGAGGCAGATTTTTTTCTTCTTCAGGTAGATTAGTCAAAATTCTGATTTGTGCAGAACTAAAGATACAGAGATCTTTACAATAGTGAGGTTGAATTGTCACTGGTCATTAGAAATATGTCACTAGAAGTGTGTGCAAAGTTGCCAGATATTTTATATATATATATAGTATTCTATATACAGGTATTCCTCAACTTACAACTGCCTTGATTTACGACATTTTTACTTACATTGGTGATGTAATCAGTGAATTCTATGATTGATCAATGCAATTCCATAGGTTCAAATCTTATGGCTGCTTTCTATATATCAGACCATTTAGACTAGCCAATAATCCCTTTTTGATTTGTAGATTTGTATTCTTTATATTAAGATGTATAGTATCCTAATAAACATTAATAGTGAGAAATCCATAAATTTTGAGATTTATGACTTACAACTGTCATAAGTCAAGGAGTTCTGTATACAGTATTATATATACAGAATAGCATGTATGTGTATATATTTTATGAAATAATATGTTTTTATACTTAAATAGTAAAATAACAGCAAAACTTCAACTTTATATACAGGCAACAAGTTCTCAATGAATTCCTAAGTTTGCAAGTTTTTCAAATATGAAGTATCAAAAAAATTGAAAATATGAATCTTAATTGCAATAAATAAATGCTAAAACATTCATAAAAAGGCATTTCAAACCACATATGTAGATATAGCAGGGCTGCCCAACAAGTTGATCATGAGAAGCTTTTTAGTCGATTGCAAGCTTCCGACCATCTTCCGATCAACTTCCACTTTACAATACCAAATTAAAAATCAATCTGTTAAATTTTGATTATTTAGTATTTGTATCCATAAAATCATAAAATGAAATCTCTAAATGTACTTGAAACAAAAATAATTACATAAATTAACTTACCTTGTAAAAAATAAATTATCTTCACTTAAATTCATTTAAATCACATATATAATAATGTTACAGAAACTGGAAATTCCTATCAAAGCCTATTGTTAATGGATAGGATAAATGTGACTGTGATAGAGAATTTGAAAAACTAACTTATTTTAAAAGATAAAAATCAAAAAGTTTAGCTAGTCTTTCAAATTTTCTGTTCTGTGCATAAAATTGCATTTATTCACAGAACAGAAAATTTGTTTGCATGAAAATTTTCAATGCAGGTTGTCCTTGACTTACAATCATTTGACTTATGATATTCCAATCTTACAATTATCCTTAATTATTCCAAATTTAGCAATTTTCATAGCATATTGACTAAAATATTTTATTTTATTAAAAATGTAGTAAAGCGATTGTTTACTTACTATTTTGGGGATCTGGGTTCAGTTCTGAATTATTTTATAACTTTTAGGATCCAGAATCAAGTCCAAATAATTATATCATCATAAAGGATTCAGTATTCCATTATCTATTATTATTACTAAAATTATTAACATTATTATTCATTTTTGATTTACAATTGGGTTATCAAAACATAATCCTGTCATAAGTCAAGGGCAACCTGTATTGTATAATTTATGGTTCAGTTGCAAATGTTAAAATTCTATGATTCTAAGATTTTTTTAATATCTATGATGGGCTCTGAAATATTTGAATAAGTTGTTTTATCTATACTTAATTTTTTTCAGCAATTACTAACTTGATTGGCTTTCATTTGCTGTGAAATTTATTAGTTTATCAGCAATTATCAGTTGCAGCGAAATTTCTTTTCTGGGTTTTAGTTTTGATTTATTCTCAATTCATTGTATGAAGAAAATTTTCTTTAATATTTTGTAGTAGATACTATATTTTAATAAAAATCTTATATAAAATACAGAATAAAAACATTTCTTGTTTATTAATAATGATTCTCAATAATTTTGAATCCATAATACACATTTATGAATCTTTTAATATTTCTTAATTATCAGTTTTTAATAATTTTTTTTTAACTTGACTCAAAATTGCAATTTAGATATAATATACTCTAAATAAATGAACTATATATTTAAAATTTAATATACAGAAAGACCCCATTTCTGCAGGGATAGGCTCCAATCCTCTTTCCAGATATTTGAAACTACAAAAACTGTATACTATACATACTTTACATATTTACAATAAAATATAATTTATAAATTAGGCAAATTAGTACAGTAAGACATTAGCGACAATAACTAATAATAAAATTAGAACAATTATAATAGTAAAAGTTATGCCATGTGGTCTTTCTCTTCCTCTCTCTGAAATATTGTTTCTGTACTCATTCTTCTTTTTCTTCTTGTGATGATGTAATGATGACACAATGCCTACATTACATGACAGTGGTGTTCAATCTTTTTTACTATGCGAGCTACTTTTCTATACTAAATTATTCAGTGATCTACTCTCTTATATAGATCACATTCCCCCAATCTGATTATCTAATTTTGTAAACTATACAGTTAAATGCACTCACTCACTTCAAAGGACCCCCACTCTCCCAGCCCTAAAAAGTTTATTTGTGTATTTAAAAATTTATCGCTTTTAATTATTTTAATTCAACAAATAAAGCAAATATATTTGAATAAAATATTTATTTTTCTATTTTGGAAAACCAAAGTTAGAAAAAACAATCAAAATTGGAAAAAACAAACTTATAAGTTACAAGAAATTCTGGTTGATTAAAAAAAAAGTTAATGTGAAATTTGCCATTGTTTTGTTGCAATATTTTCATAGTCAGATTGATATGAAGAAGTGGCCAATTGCAGAAAATCATACAAATGATCATTTGTAATTTAGTTTATTGATTTTTTTTATGATGTTCATATTTGAAAAAGTGGATTCTGACAAGTATGTCGATATGAAACACAACAGAATTTTTTGTGCAATATCAGTTAATATTGGAAACTTTTCATGTGTATACTATTTTTGAGCAATATCAGTTAATATTGAAAACTTTTCATGTGTATACTTCCAAATGATAAAAAAATTATTGATTTAACAGTCTTAACAAAAAAATAAACAAAGAATAGCAATACATAAAAAGAGAATTTTAAAATAATACAAAATAATGATAAATAAATTATTATTTTTTCAGTTTTAATTAAATTTGTAAGAAGGAATAAATGAGATCGACCAAAAACTGCTCCGCAATCGATTGATCGATCGCGATTGATGGGTTAAACACCATTGTCATATGATAAAATAAATTATGAATATTTATTGTATTTCTGAATTTTTTATTTAAATTTATTGGTTCATGATCAATTACAGTTAATTGAAACTGTTGATAAAATACATAAAATAAAGCAGAAACTGCATTTTATAAAAGAAAAGATAATGATAGTTTCTTAAAAAAAATGCATATTTTAGGCTCAACCATGCATAGTGGACACATTTCTAAAGGAATGATCTTTTAAAATTATTATTGTAGGCAGTCCTCATTCTTATAACCTGATTGTGCTTTGGAAAGCTATTGTAAATCACATACTATTTTTCCATAGATATATTTGTCATAAATACATTTCCATTTGTGGAAATCAAATCATATTCTAAAATATCAAAAAATAACTAAATATAGGGCAATAAAATAGATTTATAATGTATCTTCTTGCCATTGTTTATTAATTAAAAGCATGCATTATAAAATTAAAGTATACATGATACATTTGAATATAATATTATAAGATATAGTAAGTCTTCATATAATGTTGCTCCAATTAACATCATTTCATAATTACATCATCAGAAAAAAACTAATTAATTAAATAAAAATAGAATAAAGCCCTATTTTCTTATGTTTCCTTTTATAAGAAAAAGAAAACAAGATGGAAACTTATAATAATTATAGAAAACAGTATAACCTTACTTTATATAAGTGTTAACTCATATATACAACATACAGGACATTTGGCCAGATTGGCCAGGTGGAAATGCATTGACTTTCCAATCAGTGGTCCTAAGATCAAATTAGAAATCCATCCTTAGAAAATTTATATGAGTGAGTGGTTCATGCCAGGCTCATATATTCCTATCTTGCAGAGTCTGGCAGCCATCCACAAGTGTTGACAACTTGTGATGGCTTGGAGTAGCACATCTGTTTAGTGATTTGTGAATGATTACAAACTAATGTTAAAAACTAATCACGAATATAACTTCCAGTGAATTTTAAGCTATCTTTTATTTAAAGATAATTTTACTCATAAAACATGATATATAACTACTATATAACATTTTACACTTAAAAGTTTACAATCTTTTGTTTCATTTCATTCCATTATTGAACAATACAGTAATGTTTAGATGAGAGAAAAAATTACCAAATATTAAATCTTCTAATACTAGAATCTAGGAATGCAACCCTGACTTATAATACTAGATCACTAGGGATGTTTCAATTATAGTTAAATATTATAGTCAAATATTATATTATTCTCTATAATATTTTATCAAAAATATTATAAAGAATAATATAAAAGCAATAAAAATTTAATAATAAAAATATTAATTTGTAAAGGTCTGCAAAGAGTTGTACAAATTGCTGCTTGTGCATAGTATTTAGTTCAAAATTATCTAAGAGATGTGAACATATATAGCTTTTGATATTGCTGGCATACTTTGTGTATTTCTCTGCATCAGCAAGATAAATATTATTCAATTTTGAAATTTTTGCTATGTTACTCATAAATGCAGGAGAGAATCTTGTAAATCAAAATTTCAATACAAGTTATAGTTGTTTATAAAAGGGATAAATAAATTGTAAAAACAGATAGTTCATAACAAGATTTGGTCTAAATGTCAGGTTGTAAATAAAATATATCTTGTATTTATCAATTGCTTATATATAAATTGAATTAACCAACTGCAAGATTCAAGGACTATTTGTACCCATTTTATAACAGCCACTGGAACAGAAATGAGACTTTAAACCATTTATATCCATAACTTCCTAAGTATCTGTGCATGTGTGTGGCATGCTGGGAATCATTGTTATATCTCAAACCTAAAAAATATGACAGTATAGCAACCATGATATAATAGTAACAATGCGCATAGCGATATCATAATAGTAAAAGATATAACTTTATGCCATTGTGGCATAATAATATTACACCATAATAACATAACAGATAATGTAACATTGAATGGTGTCATAGAACTAATGGTTGATGATGGAAATATTGATATTATGAAGGTACCTCCTTACTTAAATTTCTCAAGTATTTACTAATTAATTCATTTATTTATTTTCATATAAGAGAAAATTTATTGAACAATAAAAAGAATTCAGAAACAACTATAATTATAGTATCAAAAATGCAGATAATTCAAACAAAAATTTGAATTGATAAATTCAAATCATATTAAATTTATATTTCTTTATTTTGATAACATAAGTTCAGAATTGTTTGCTTTAATAAGTGCAAACTGAAGACATAAATTAGTGTTTTCTTTTCATGAAAATAGAGATAATAAGTTAAATGGTCATAAGTTGGGGATTGTCTATATTCTTTTGTTATAAATAAGAAAATTAGTAGATTAATCAAATTCAAAGATAAGTTTATATAATATAATATTACATATATAAACACAAACTAGTTATATTAAATCTGAATCAAATTAAATTGTGCAAAAAACTAAATTTTTAACAATAAAGATTGTCACAATAATAATTAGTTATAGAAGATGATCCATGCATTGTACAGAATGAAAACAATTGACTGTCAAAATTAAAACATTCTAGAATTTGAGATGCCATCAATGACACATCTATGTCAAAACATGGATGCAATGAATAAATATTCTTTTATTATACTGAGCCTTTTTTCAAACTATGATGAACACAGAAACAAACAAACCAATTTGATTGTGTATATCATGTTGTCTCTTTCTAAAAAATAGAGGAATCCATATGATGTCATGAATAATGAATCTCCAAAACAATTTATATCATCGACTGACATGATATCCTGAGCACATCAATCGCATGACAATGATGATAGATTTGCATATGCAGACATGTTCAAGAGATGAACAAAGCTTGGTGGGATAAAAAACATTTTCTGATAAAATTTTGTGCTATATATATATAACTTTTATTTCCTGTGCTTTTTAAACATTTTGAAAAACTGGGTGCATAAATTTAAGCAATGTAGGATAAAATCCCCAGCTTAGTAAAAAATGTACATAAAATGTGGTAGATTTGTTTTTAATTTAATGAGGTATGGATTTTCATTACACGATTGGCACAGTTGTCAATGGAAGTTGTATTTACAGAAAGGACAATCACAATCTGGGACTAGTGGTGTAAAAGACAATAAATTATAACAAAACCTAATTACACAAATTTTATCAGGTTTATATTAAACCTAACATGATCTATCATAATCCAGTTCTTTTTTTTTGTTTTTGTTAAGAAAATATTCTAAGTTTGCATGTTCCATAATTTTTAATTTGGCAATATCAAAAATTACCAATATAAGTTATTTTTTAATAATAATATATTAATTAAAATAAATAGAATGTAACATAATTATCACATTACAGTGGTGGAATTGGGTAGCAAGCAAAAATATACGATGTGTAATTTTACATTCCTTCTTCTCGATCTAGACTCCATGCTCTTAATTCTGGTTCGCCCCTTTCCCTGGCAAATAATCTTCCCCTTCCACGACATCTTTTTCCAAAAGTACCACCATTTCCATAATGTTGATGAAAACGAAAAGGAAATTGTGAAAATCTATCTTCCAGTCCAATGTTAAATGAATCCATGGTATTTCTGTGATGTGATTTCTCACTGGTATTGGATCTTTGACTGCTGGATTGAACATGATCAATTTCCCTTTGAAGTCTGATACGACATTCCTGGAATTTAACAAAGTGTTTGTTCAAATGATCATCATTAAAGAGGTTACCATCTCGGTGATCTTCAAATGAAAATCCTGAATCACTTGAAGAATGTCTATATTTTCTTCGTTGATGTCCCATCTTACGAGATGGAGTACTACTTCTTCTCTCTCTGAAGAATTTAGAAGTTTCGTTGTTTCCAAGTGATTCCGAAGAACTTGATTCATGTAGTGAAAAAAGTACTTTGCGATCTGGTTTAATGAAACGTTTGGCCTCAGATAATTTTTCTGCTGAACTTTCATCAAAAAGATGTAAGCCTAAAGCTTTTACAGTGTCCAAAATGCTTTCTCCTTCACTACTACTTGTGTCAGAAGTTCTAAGAGAAGGAAAATCCTTTTTTTTTAATGCAGTCTTATGATTATCTCCAGCAGCAATATTTGCCCATGTATTTTGTTCTGGAAAAAAACAAAAAAGGAAAAAAAGCTGTTTTACACTCAATTTATTATACTTATTTACATCTCCTATTTACGTTAATAATATGTTCTAAAAAAAAAAGAGTAATTTATATCAAAACAACATAATAATATGTAATGATTGTAGGTTTTCTGTATAATGATTCCATATAAATTTAAAATAACAAATAATATGATTCAATATTCTTAAGTTTAATTAATTAATCAAAAGGCTAATTTTTATTTAAATTACACAGCATATTAGATGATAAAATTTTTTTTTTTATCATCTAATATGTTTATCGACCAATAGTAATTATTTAAAAAAAAATATTTTATATCTAAAATAAAAATTATTCAAATAATCACTAGTTATTGAAAAATATTCCATTTCTCTGACAAAATATTTGGATATGATTTATAATATAGTGGTAAAAATAAAATATTGCATTTTTGGAAAATAATTTTATTATTGTTTAATATACAATGCTGTCAAAGCATTTTTATAAAAAATTTTAAAAAATAATATGATCCAGTATTTATTTCTACTCAAAGTTTTCTTTTTCATAAAAAAGTAAGTTAAAATATGGATATATTCTAATACATAAGGCTCCACTACAAGTAAGTTAATTTATACAGAAATTTCAATTTATGGTTCTTTATTTCCTTTTATAAGAAATATCTAATGAGCAAATATTTCAATATTGAATATATACCAACACGAAAGAATACGTAAAGCATGAGAAATCAAAAAGCATCATGCATTATTTACACGTAACAGTTCCAAATTTAAAATTGTTTAATAAATATTTATAACTTGCTTATTTTTTCTAAATATTAAACCATATAATGTATTCCCAAATATAGAATATAATTTTGTTTGAAGAATTTAAAGTTAAATATTCACATATTAGGTTACTTTTTATTAAACTACTGAATCTCATTAGTTTAACAGTGGCAACTTCTTCACAGGCTGGCCAACACCTATAATAGAATCAATTGGAAAATTGAAGGATGATGATTAACCTTTCAGTTTAGACTGGGTCCAGACTTTTCCTGATAAAGTGAAGATATGAACTCAGAATTTATTCTGGATCCTTCAAGGTGATAAATGATTGCTTTATCACATGGCGATCTTAAATATCTATAGTAAGTAGAAATTAATTTCAATGAAAACTTAATTTCAATGAATTCATAAACTTTTATGTTACATTTTCTTTATTTAATATAATATGAAGCATTCAGTAGTATTTTAGAAATTTTAGAGATGAATAATTATGATTATTAATGTTTTCTTGTGAATAATATTTTATGAAATTGCTGAATAATAGCAGACATTGAGTTTTAATAAGAATTCTTTTTCATGATTACAATGCCACTTTTCAGAATTGATTAAGCTGAGTCACTCTAGAGAACTATTTACTCTTGTAATTGGATCAACCAACAAATAAAAGACAGTAAAATATGGGATTTGTCCTATATTCCCATGTAAAAATGTGGACATGGATACCTGGACATTCTAGGCAGAAATCTATCTAGTAGCTTCCTATGATCAGACCAGCCCATTTTCTAGAAAATTTCATTAAAAAAATATCTATTTAGCTTGTATTATAATAATTAATACTAATTAGTGAAGTTTTTTTTCATCTTTTATGTAATTAAATGATTCTTGGCTTATATGAGTGAAAATGAGTAACATTTTTGGACTAAAGAAAACACAATAATTTTTTCCATTTAAATTAATAGTAATTTTATCCCTGATTTAAAAAGCATTTTTCAGGAACATTCCAAACTTGAAAATCAAATAAGTGTGTAAATAATTTCTTTTTTATTTTATAATAAATTTCATTAAAAAATATCTATTTAGCTTGTATTATAATAATTAATACTAATTACATAAAAGATGAAAAAAAACTTCACTAATTAAATGATTCTTTGTTACTCATTTTCACTCATATAAGAGTGAAAATGAGTAACATTTTTGGACTAAAGAAAACACAATAATTTTTTCCATTTAAATCCAAGGTGATAAATGATTGCTTTATCACATGGCGATCTAAAGTAAGTAGAAATATTAAGTTTTCAAAGAATTCATAAACTTTTATGTTACATTTTCTTTATTTAATATAATATGAAGCATTCAGTAGTATTTTATAAATAGCCTCCTCCTCAAAAATTAAAGACAGAACATGCTCATCTATTAGAAAGATATGCATGGGAATCTTCTGAAGATGATAGTTCTGGTATGTTATTTTTATATATTTTTATAATAAAACAAATCAATAATTTCTAATTATTTTTATTAAAAATTAATGTATATATATATATTTTTATATTAATATATTATTTTATTTTAATAAATATATAAAAATTAATGAAATTTTTTATTATAAATATACTTTTATCATATACAAAATATTCCTTAAACACTTATTTGTAATAATAAAGAATATATCCTTTATCATGAAGAATAAAGAGAAAGTACTTTGTCAATATTTTAAATTATTTTTGATAATGATCATACATAAAGATTAGAGATCACAGATTTATATCTTACATATTATCAAAACATAAGAATATTAATAGGACTTTTTTTTATAAAGCCTTGTAAATATAGAAATGTGGTAAACTATATACTAGATATAAATTATAAAATTAATGAAATACACATTTTTTATATTGCATTTTTTTAATTCTATTTCTTGTTCCTAAAAAATTATTCTTAAATAAAATTGTTTTATAACTGACTCAATTAATTAACAGCAAAGTCGTCATTATTTTCTATTTTATTCAAAATAAAATTTCAAGTAAAAAATAAAGATAGCTTTTTTAAGAAAACAAAATACTTTAATGAAAATTTCTCTAAAATAAGTTTTAACTAAAACGATAAAATAAATGGGATGAAATTAAGCAAAGATCAACAAAATCAATAGTTTATGATTAAGAGTGATTTATTTAGCTAAAGAAATGAAAATATGTCCTTTAAAATCAAACAAATTATAATAATAAAGAAATTGTCATATAAATGTTAAAAAATTTTTATTCATTATTATTGATGAATAAAAATTTACATTAACAAAAAATATGGACAGGACACAGAATATGTTTCATAAAAATATGTTTATATAACAAAAAATATATTTAATAATTACAAATATATACAACATATTTACATCTCGGTCAGTCCGAGGAGATCATCCAGGTAGTTGGAGGACCCTGGTGATGGCACATCTGCAGGATCTTCCATTCCAAGTGCAGTCAGGTAGGATATGGAGGTGTTCAAAGCCTCTTTTTCCATGGTAGGAGACGAGGATACATTGTGGGTCTGTATTTCTTCTTCGTAAGAATCTTTCCTGCCACACCACAATGCCAAAATAGCCTCTTCATAAGATTTGACGGGTAAGATATCGTGAAGAAGTCTGGATCCTTTAAAATTTTTTCGTAATTTGAATCCAAGTCTAACCCAATTTGAATGAAGGGGCTGCAGCCTCATCAAGAGTCTATAGACTCCTAGCTAGATAACCTAAACAACTGAATGAATAACCTCTAAAGGAGGCTACAGACCCAAAGGAGGCTAGAGACTCATGGCAACCAACAGCGACAACGCTCTGCTTCGGCACCCAAGCTTCACTCCGCTCGCTGCTCTGCTGGCTGTTGGTTGCTACTCGATGCTTGTCCACTTACATTAAGTTGCAATATTACTCATGGGATATACTTTATCTGGTGGCAGTTACTTTTGTAGCAATCATAAACTGGCCAATATCCATAGTGGGATCAATTGGAAAGTTAAAGGATGAAGTTCAACATATTAGGCCGACATTACTAAGAAACTAGAAATATGAGATCCCAAAATTGAACTCTGATCCTTCAAAGTAAATTAATATAGATGAACTACTACCTTAATCATACTCTGGAAATGAAAGTTATTTGCTTTTATATGCCAGTAAAATCATGGTGGCCAAAGGTCATGCTACTTCCACTTTTCATTCCTGATTTTATAGCAGGCAATGGAATTTCTGCTACAAACCCAGTTGCTTTATATTATATAGTTATGTACAAGATTTCAGTTGTCATTTTATGAATGTTTAGCATTTATTTATTGCAATTATTGTTTACAAATTTCAATTTTTTTGATACTTTGTATTTGAAAAACTTACAAATTTTGGAATTTTGTTAAGTAAATAACTTGAAAACCGAGAACTGTTTGTATTTTTTTTCAGTAAATGCAAATTGTTAAAACTAGTGGGATTGGAACAAGATCAGACTGGACTGAAGTTTTCCTACAGAAGTTGAAAGATCCATTCAATAGGTTTACAGCTATCAGTTCTCTTCAAATGATGAAAAGAGAAATAATATAAAGTTTCTCTCTTCCTGTAGAATTTTTTGTGATATGCAAAAAATTCCCAATCTAGCATTCTTAGCACTACTACTAACAAAGGGAGGTTCAGGCATTCGAGTCACTGATTTTTTTGAAATACGCATACTTGTAATAGTCCCCTAGGACAATATAATGTGCGAGCAGTAAAGTGCACAACTCAAGCATTGTCGAGAAAATCACATGAGAAGTTTCGTACTGAGCTCATATATTTTAGAATTTAAGTGCATTTCGAATGTCCCAGTAGTGCAGTGGTTGAAGATTTGCTTTTATAATTACGTGATTATTGGTTCAATTCTTAGCTTTGACAATTTGTTTTATTTTTATTTCTTTATTTTATTATTATTATTTTTCTCTTACATTGTTTTATATAAATACTTATCAATTTATTTCATTATTATTATTTTTCTCTTACATTGTTTTATATAAATTCAGTTATTTATAATTTTTAATTTGTTTTAAATATTTTATATATGTTTATATCAACGATGGTTTTGTTTTAAATATATTTATATATGCTTATATCAATGATGGTTTATATATATTTTTTGTCAACAGATGATGCCACTTTCTATTCTGTAAAAATTCTAACTTTCTGATTGCAATATGAATGTGGTGCATTTGAAAATTACTTTTCTCAGCACTTGTAACAAATAAAAACTATTCTGAATGACTTTCGTCGATAAAGTCTTTAATAATCATTGAATGCAATAAAAACCAAACAATGTTTATCAAAATCAGTTCCGTGAGGTTGAAGTTGATTCACAATTAACAATCGATATAGGCCCATTAAGAAGCCGAAGATGTATGATTTAATTTCTTTCGATACAAAAATAAAATTAGTTAATCTAGCCAAAAATCATCCCACTTGGAGTCTGTGCACTCTCCAGAGAAAAGGTTCTCGTAAATTATTAAAGAAAGATGATTTGAAGAGATGAGAAAAAATATCAAGATTGGAGGAATATTTGCCAATAAATATGCCATTATCAATAATTACTATTATAAGTTAGTATTAATAGTTAATTATTACTAACTTATAATAGTAATTAATATTCTATTTTGTAAAGAATATTCTTTACAAAGTTAATATTCTTATAGAATGGAAAGTGGCATTATCTGTTGACCAAAAAAAAATTATGTATTACTATATATATCAATATATCTATGTATATATATCAATATATACATAGATTTTTAAAACAAATAAAAAATATAAATAATTGTATTTAAATAAAACAATACAAGAAAAAAATTATAAAAAAAAGCATTTTTTTATCCTAAATTGTAAATAGAAAAATTTAATGGCGACAATCTATATTTATAATTTATTTACTAATTAATCTAATCTTCGTTGTATCAGACTGATTACGATAATAAATATAAATCGTCTTCTTGAAATTCTGTTAAACAAGATAAATGATCATCAGCGAAGAATTTCTTATTTTCTAATCCCTCTATAGATTTCACAGAAAATTATAGTTTAATCATCTAATTATCATTGTCGTACTGTATAATCTTTTTATGGCATATGGAAAAAGCAAAATAAGAAAATGAATATTTTAAGATTATTCGTAAGAGAACAATTATATAATATCAATACAATTGATAATTGATATATAAAAGCAGGAATAATAGTCCTGTACTTTGTTAATCACATATAATCTTAAATAAAAATATGTTTAATAAAATCTTTGAAAGTATCGAATTTTGTTTTAAATCTATATAAACTCAAAATTAATAAATTTGTCCATATTCTTAGCAATAAAATTTATTGGAAAATTAATTTATACAAGAAACATTACTAAAATGGGCATTAGCTTTTTACAAATTTAACGCCATATTTTGGTGAAATAGTTTTGATTTAAATAAAAAAGAGGCATTATATAGCACTTAAATCATTATTTCTCATTCATTAGATAAATAATAATATTGAAATATTATTTAATCAATTAGTTTTGCTCAACAGCAGTTTCTTAAATTCATTAAAATATCTTATCTTGGAAATAAATAAGGATGATATCATGCCATATTGTATCAAATCTTTCATTCTCTCTACCTAATTATTTTATTTTGACTTTTATAAAGAAAAGCATTCTTGGAATAATCGTTTAATATTTATTATCTTCAATTATTGTACATAATAATTGCCACATTTATTATATTTAATACGTAATCATTTCTTGTGGTATGTTAATTTTATAAGCAAAATATAGATAAAGATATAATTTAAAATTTTATTTTTATATTAAAAAATGTTAATTATGCACTATTTTCTTCAAGTATAATAACGAAAAAAATCATTTCATATTTTAGTTAATTATAAAAGTTTAGTAATTGCATAGTTTATTCTTTCCCATTTATGTAATATATGTGAAAGAAAAAAGTTTTCATTCGTTAAAAATCTTAAGAAAGTTTTTAGAATTAAATTTAACAGGAAGAACATATTACTGATGCCATGAATAGAAATCTAGAATTCATGATAATAATTTACAAAGTCATTACTACAGAAATAATCAAAGCAGTTCTAAAAGTACTGAAAATAAATAATTTATTCTATGATTTTCAGTGATCTTAATAATGTCGGATTTTCTTTTAGTTATTTGTACTTACTATTTTCGGAGAAACAGTTTGTCATTTCATCCAGATTGCTTCTCCAGAAATAATTATTAATCATCTGTTCATTTTTTATTAATTATTAATAAAGCGAAAATTTTTTCTCTTTTTATTAATAACATACAGTATATATATTGCTGATTTATCGATACTGCAACAATATCATATTGAAAACTTCCTTATGAAATCGCTTTCTTTAATATCTCAAGTTTAGCTCTTTTTTATTTCCAATCAAAACTGATTTTTATTTTTTTAATAATTATGATTTTGTAAATAAAAATATAAATTTTATTAATGTAGTAAGAATTATTTTAGCACTTTCAGTCAACATTTTTTAATGTTTTTAATAATGTTGATATAGAATAAAAAAAATAACCTTTGTTAAAAATTTTAAAATTTCCACGAACACGCTAAAACGTCCATGTAAAGTGAGTTATGCACTTAATTACATGTGATCAATCTTTCATATAATTTAAAAGATTAAATGACATTCGCATTGTTTTTTTTATCTTACAGTACATTAGCCATACATTTGGAATATTTATTATGACAATTATTGATTAATTAATCGACTGGCAGATTTATTGTTCTCTTTTATGTTAATTTTTTCTTACAAGAATTAATGCCATTTTTGAATCATTAAATCAATGAATTATTTCAGTTTTAAATACATTATAATAATTACTATATTTATATATTAGATTACTTTATTTAATAGAGCATTTTTGACTCTCGAGCCCTCTTCAGTATTTAAAAACATTACATTAATAATAAATATTTAGTATAAAAAATATTTAATAAAGTTAGTGTTAGCATAAACATGTATGTTTACTCCCTGCTCAAAGAGCTGAAGCTTTATAAGTTAAAAGTAGTGAGCAGTATAATAATATGACAGATTCTATATTGCAGTATTTAATTTAAAACTATTCTCAGCAAGTGGTTTTCAATCTCACTAATAAGAACTAAAATTGCATGATTTAAATTTATCCAATCACAATTGTTATTTATGTTGATTGATGTTTGTAATGCTTATTTCGCTCACTGGGGTACTGTAGGTTGTTTAGTCACATGATTTTGGCTGAGTTGTTTACAATGATCATTGGTTGACCATCTGTGTATTTTTAAATCTGTGGTCCAGATTTTAACATTTGTATATAAAAGTCAAACTACATCATAAATGTTAAAAAACGAAGAATCCTAACTGGTTAATACTAACTGGGTGGAATTATGTCACAGCAGCATCACTAACTCATATCTATTTATCTTCCTTCCTCCTTATCTTATATCATTTTTATCACAAATAATAAAATTATATTAAAAAAATATGTCTTAAGAAAAATGCAAAATATCCTTCATTCTTCTGATTGCAACAATTCCCTTTGTCATTCTTTTTCTTATTGCTGACATCTGTATATCAAATATATTCTCTCAGTCGTAATATTTTTCTTCTTTCACAGTTATTGGTCAAAGAGATGCAATAATAATAATAAGACAAAACCATATACAACAACAGACCAGACATCACTCTCATAAACAAGCAGAAGAAAGTTATCTACATTATAGACATCTCAATACCAGACACACACAACATCCAGAATACATTCATCCAAAAAATTAGCAAATACACAGAACTCTCACAAGAAATTAAGTGTCTCTGGGGAATGCAAAATGTAGTAACAGTACTTATCATTCTCTCTTCCACAGGAGTAATCCCTGACACACTACACAAAAGCCTCAAAACATTAGATCTACATACCAAGACATACATAACACTACAAAAAGCATCACTACTCAATAGATGCAACATAGTAAGAAAGTTTCTCAGCACTGACATACACGGTTAGTTAGCTACTTGTGATATTTAATTGTGGGTTATGTCTTGACTTGTGTCCGACATAGCACTTTAACCCAGAGATACTCCATGCCCACACTGATTACTGTACTATAACATAATAATAATAATAATAAGCCTCAAAACACTAGATCTACATCCAAAGACATACATAACACTACAAAAAGCATCTGTACTCAATACATGCAACATAGTAAGAAAGTTTCTCAACACTGACACAGACAGTTAACTCACAATTAAACATCACAAGTAGCTGTCTTGACTCATGTCCGACATAGCACTTTGACCCGGAAATATTCCGTGCCCACATTGATATAATAATAATAATAATAATAGCAAAGATGGAAAAAAACATATAATTTAAAAATAAAGAATTAATATTTAAAATTTAAAAATAGAAATAAAAATTCAACAGATTGACATAAAATAATAAAGAAAATTTCAAATATAGTAAAAAATAATGTATACTTTATGAATTTTAGTTGCGATTATCAAATAAATGTATCAAAAAAAAAAAAAAAACACAATTTAGTTATGAATTTTGCTTCTTCAAACTCTGCACATAATTGCAAAAAACATAAAATTTTTTCATTTGTTTATAAAAAAATGAAAAGACATTACAGAATAATATAACTGATCAAATTATGAACAAATTACAAAAAACAAAGAAGTAATCTGTAACAATAAATATTTTTACAGTTAAGAACACAAACATCCAAAAATTATATTTAAAATATGAAAATTGAAAACAAAAAATTAATCAGTTATCATAAAATAATGGAAATCCAAATTTATAAAAAAATAATGCATAATTACTGAATTTTAGCTGCGATTATAAATTAAATGCGTTAAATATTCCAGATTTACTCATATTTTTAAATCTCCAAAATTTGTGGATAATTAAAACGAAAAAAAAAAACAAAAAATTTCATCTTAATAGACTGCAGTAAAACTTTTAGCAGCTATAAATTTACCCCAAGAGAGAGTTCACAAGTCATAGCAAAGTAGAGAATCAAATTAGAAGCAGGATCCTGCTCTTGTGTTTAGAACACAAGAATGAAACAGACATGATTCTACTTGTGTGTCAGCAAAGTGATCAACTATCCTAGATTCATCACACAGTATTCTACCAAGTTTATTTTTCACATCAGATATAGCCATACTTTGTTTTCTTCTCAAATTTCTTATATACTTCCAGAACATTCTTTTATTCCTTTCAAAATCATTCTGCATTTCTCATCTTTTTCTTTTGCCACCCTCTATTCTCTTTCACTATCTTTGCATACTCTTTTTTATATATTTTATATTCATCTGCCTTCACATTTCCATTTAACATTCCCAGATATGCTTTCTTCTCAGCCACAGCATATGCCACCTCATTATTCCACCATGCATCACCATTCTTTCAATCCAATCTCAGATCATTAACCATTTCTTTTCCAACACTCACTACACACTTCTTAAAATGTGTCTACACATCTTCCACATTGCATATCTTCTCATATATTCAACTTTACTTTTTATACATCTTCCTCACATATTATCTCTTGTTTCACAAGTAGATCCTCCACTTTCACTCACATTAGTACTTCTTTTATTCTCTTTATATTTCTTTATCCTCACATTTCTCTCCTTTATTTGCATTAGTACTTCTTTGTCTTCTTTACATTTTCTCTATCCTCTCAGATATCACCAGTTAGTGATCTGAGCTCATCTCTGCAACTTTCATCACTCTTGTGTCCATAATCTTCCCTCTCAATCATTAAAAATCAGCACAAAGAACAGGAAAATACAGAACTTACAATAAAATTACTTTAAGTTAAAAAGAAAAATCTGAAGTTTTTCAGATTTTTCTTTTTAACTTAAAGTGATTTTATTGAAGCACTTTCGACCCTCTGGGTCCTCTTTAGTAATTACCACAAAGCAATATAAATTTTAGAATGTAGTTTTAGAACATATTTTAAAACAGATAAATTCAAACACTAATTAAAGACAACTCACAACCCAATAAGTTTGCAGAGGCTTTTGAGATTTTTAAGAATAAAACTGTGGAAAATAATATCATAAATACTATCAAGCTAAATATAGTAAGCTCAGCATGGACCTTGTGTAATAAAGTAATACAAAAAAAAAAAAAACAGAAAAACCTACTTAGTCCCAGATTTACTGATGGATATCCTTGTGTCTAAAGAAGTTATCTGAAACAAACAATCCTTTTTCAACACAGATCTCCAGCAGTTGCTATCCATTGTCATTCATTCTAGAATTATCATATTTCCCAACCAATCCTTTCACACCATCTCTCTTGTATCAACTCTGCTATTCAAATCCAGTGCCATGTCTAGAAATTTGGCCGCCTATGTGCAACTGTTAGTTGGGCCGACCCTATTCAATAAATAATACAAAAACTAGAAAATTAATAGTCATAAATGTTCAACTTTAAATAATTTAATTTGTTATTTTATTGGTAATGATACATAACAGTCATAACAGAACATCTTAGAAATTATTGATAATAATACAATATGTAACAGCCATAACACAAATGAACATCTTGGAAATTGTAATAAATTACAAAATTTTTGTGGCACTTAACTATAATATTAAATAAACTTCAAACTTTACTACATACAAAAATTTTGAAATAACTATCAAATTAATAATTTTTTTAATTTGGCAATTATTTCAAAAATAAATAGCTAGAGGAAGTTTAGCTTGTTAGGGTTATTTGGTTTGACATTTCAAGAATCCAAATTGCATAAATTCTTCTGGAATGTAACTACTGTGTAATTTTAAGTATATCTGTGTTTATTTCATTAATTATATATCATAATTATAGACTTTTCATATCTCATATATATTTATCATAATTTGTTGAATTTTTCTAGATCATCTGAAAGACTTCAACAACAAAGAGCTAAAGAGAGAAGAGAACAATATAAACAGGTTCGAGCTCATGTTCGAAAAGAAGATGGACGTATGCAAGCTTATGGCTGGAGTTTACCTTATAAAAAACCTACATCATTAAAAACTAATAATTTTGAAAATGAAAATAAATCCAAACTAAACAACAATGTTCCAGTACCTGTACCTGTGTATTGTCGTCCTTTGATTGAAAAAGAACAAGGAATGAAGGTTAGATTAATACAAAATTAGCATTTCTTCTTTTATAATTTTGTGTTAAATAAAAGATAATAATATATTTTATATGAATTGAGTTTAATAGAAAACATTTTAGTTCATTTCTTGGAAACAACTTTATTATTATTTGTTCACAACTGAGGATAATAAAACTTCTGTCTCTAAAATGTTTTCATTCATTAAATTTTATTGATTTTATGTAGTTGTCGGCATTTTATTAGTGAAATATAATTTATATTATCATCAAATCATAATAATGAATAATTTCTTGCTGAACATAAGTTTTAAAGATACATAAAACACAAAAATTATGCAAATCTGTATACAATAAGATATTAAATCTATGAAAAAATTATTTTAGCTATGTAATCAATATTATGATATATGTATCAATATATGTTTGAGGAAAAAATATAATTATAAGTTTTTATACAAAATGTTTATCATCATAATTTTCCATTATATAATTTATTCTATCCAATTTTGACAAAAATAAATCAAATAAATCTTATGTATCCAGATAAAATAGGAAGTGGGCATGATCCAGATTACTGAAAATCCAGAAAATGCTTGAATTATCTATAAATACAGTAAAACCATTCACATAGATACAGTAAATATCTCTTTATTGCATATAAACAACTAACATTAATAAACTGTAATCAGTCATAGTAGATTACCAACTACAATAGAACTCTGTTATTATGTCTTCAGAAAGATCAATAAATATATATATATGATGTATTAAAAAGGTATTTATAAAAATTTCATATAATCTTTCCTTTTCATACTATATGATTTCAAAAATAGAATAAAAAAAAAAAAATTAAATAAGATAAGTACATCTAATCCTCAATTTACACAGTAGATTTGTTCTGCAAAAATATCTTGTAAGTGAATCCTCAACTTATGTAGTTAATTCCTTCAAAAAATTTCCTGCAAATTCTGTGTAAATCCACCAATGCTTAAATTAAATATACACAAATCAGCACATTAGAAATAGAATTGTCAAATGAAATTTTAAGCATAGATAAGAAAATTTAAGTCCATAAGGGATATTTTTGCAAAAAAATAAATTGTTTAGTGAATTTTTCATTTGCAATTTATGGAAATTTTACAAAAAATTGATTTAAGCATCCATGTATTGAAATTGCATAAATTGAATTCTGTTATGACTGTTATGTGTCATGAAATTTTACAAAAAATTGATTTAAGCATCCATGTATCTTTGAAATTGCATAAATTGAAAATGTATTTTGATTATATTCCACTTTCATAATTTTATCTCTTTTAGGTGTGTGTTCAAATTTCATATATTATTTAAATAGTGAATTGAAAGAATTTAAACATTAAACTACAACCATAACTGCTTAATCTTATAAAACAATATAAAAAACCAATTAATAACTAATAAGCAAGAATTAACATAAAAACAGTTTATTATGTGAATTACTTTTGGAAAATTCCATCTTCAGCACAATACATTGTATATTACAGAAACAGAATTATGCATCGACCATCTTATGAATTTATACAATATTCTTAGAACAAATTCAAAAATTTTTTTAAATTAATAGTTAACAATAAACAAGCATAGGTTTTTTATATTATATTAATAGAAAAAAACTTAAAAATATACAATAGTTAGATGCTACAAGAAATAAACAATAGATTTTATATTAAAATCTTTTACTTCAGATTTATGGCATAGTGCCATAAATCAGATTTCATTTCCAGGGGGCCTAATCATTTATAAGATTTTTTTTTTTTTTTAGGAATTTCAAGCACTTCTGCCAAATATTTGTCTATAAGATTTTTTTTTTTTTTTAGAATTTCAAGCACTTCTGCCAAATATTTGTCTTCATAATTGTTAACTCTTCTAAGTACCCTAGTTTCATCCCATTTAATATTTATATCATTTTCATAAGCTTTTCTCACTAAAGTGGTTGTGGTATTGCCTTATTTAATGTTATTTTGGTGTTCTTTCACCCTCTCACCCAAACTTCTTTCTGTTACACCTATATATGATTCTTCTTTATCCTTATCTCTATTTGTAATAGGTATCCTGTATACCCTGGCTTTTTCTTTGTGGCTCCATTTATCTTTTTTGTTTCTAATTAGATCAAAACAGTAGGTGCTCTGATTATAGAAATCTTCTTATTTCTTTTCTTAACAACATCCTTTACCGTTTTACACCTAGACATATGAAATGGAACTTGAATATATTGGTCAGTAATGGGCCAGTCTTCATCATCCCTTAATTGAGCTCTCGGATTACTATCATTATTTTTTCTAGCTATATCTCTTTTTACTGTATTCAGTACGGACTTCATGAAGTTCATAGTATAACCATGTTTCCTGCTTGTGCTATCTGTTTTTATCGTAATTCCTACTTATTAGTGCTGTATTAATTGGTTTTTATATTGTTTGAAAGAATTTAATTGATTAATTTTCATTTGTATTTTACTTCAACAACTGTCTCATTCAGTAATTCATTTTGCAGATAATTAATCCAGTACTATAATCACAAGATAGCCATAAAATTTGAAAATTAATTGGTGTTTTTTGCACAAAATAACAGCATAGAAGATGAATTGCATCATAATCATTCAAGTACAATGCCTATATCCATGGTGGCGAACCTATGGCATGCAGAACAATTTTGCTGGAACGTGGCACGTATTTTTATACATACATACATACATACATACATACATACATACTTAAATACATACTTAAATACATACTTAAATACATACTTAAATACATACATACATACATGCATACAACGTTAAGCTAAAATTTTATATTTTCCAAATTTTTGCGGCGCAGAAAATTCGCGTTGTGACCATATAACTCTTAGTCATTTTTATTCTACTTGCAATTGTGCGTATGCTGTTGTGGTGTTAGTCAACATAATCATTTTTGCTTCCTTATGTAACCCGAATGAAAATCTGTTAATTGCATTTAAGTTCATCCAACTTTAACCAGTCAAATGTTGTTACAATAGGTGCAGATAGCCTGAGAAAACACTGTTACAGAAATTGTTTATTAATTTAGTATTCAAAATTTTAAAAAATACCGTGTTCGCGTGATACTAAAATCACATCAATATCTTAAGGTATTAAAATATTACGAAATGAGTCATAATGCTTACCTATCTGAATCCGAAGGAAATCTAAAAAACGACACACTTTTCGTTTTTTTCATACTATTTTTACAAAATCGAACGGAACAGCTAACACCGTTTCCTTTAACCGCCATTTTTTCTATACGTCACTTGAACATGTATCGCCCTCTGTCAGACGGAGTCACCTCTGACGTCAACGAGTTTTAAAAATCTTGACTTAAACGAATTGCGCATCCTGTTGTACATAATCCATGCCTATATAATTGTCAGTATAATTTTTAGCGTTTTTCCGCTATATACGGAATTTGTGCTTTACAACAGTATTTTGCCGCTTGCGGCGGAATTTTTGCTTCATTGTGGAAAATATCTAAATTTGAATATAGCAATCGTTTTCTCCGCCTATTGAGTAGGTTGATTTAAATCATATACACTTATACAATATTTGCTGTATGCTGATAATATCGTGTTATTTTATTATTTGATTATCATAGGATTGCCATCATGCTAAATAAGTAGTAGGTAAGATTAGTCACGTGAAAGATATCATGGTAAACACAAGAAGCATTCATGAAAACATAAATGACGAATTACTACTTATTAAATAATAATTCGTTACATAAATCGTATCTCTTATTTTATGAAATACCGTATATTCTATTGCAAGTTGATGTAAATTTGTTTTGCATGGTTAACGATTGACTACTGCACATAAAATGTCATCAGCGATGATAAAGAAACAACATGGTAATAATAAAATACTGAAATATACGATCCAAATCAAGTTTCTCAATACTGAATCGAATGGGGAAGTGACTATTTAAATGTAAATATATATATTTTGTAAAAGTAACTCATTGAAAAAGCCATCATTTCGCAAGTTCGGGGAATTATCCGAATTTTGGAAAATAGCGGCTTTTATTTAGCAGTAACAAGTGTTACTAAATTTCAATGGAACTGATTAGACCATTCAATTCCGAAGTAATAGTGGAAACTTTTGTGCGCTGGACCAGTTACAAAATAAGAAATGAACTGTTTTGTCAATAGTGGGTCAGTTACAAACTATTACTTTGGAGTTGGTCCACCAGCGACAGAAACACTGATTTCTTAACACTAATCTTTGTATCTTTGTTTTCTTATCACTAAATCTTTGTATATATTCATCTATCGATAAAAATACTCTTCTGTTGGAATTAATAATATCAGTCAATTCCAAACTGCTGTACTTTATATTGATAAAATTCTCAGCTATTGTCTTTAAAACGTACTAGTTCCAAAGAGAACGATCGAGAATTTGGAACTGGTATTTTAAACGTTACTAATTCCAAAGACAATCGTATTCAAATATCCAATCATTACAATAACATTTTTAGACAAAATTACGCATGGTTTGTGTAATATACTCTCTAAAGTTATGAATGCCATGCCTAGTATGTTGGATATTCTAATAGATTAATGTATATAATAATATTTCTCACTTTATGTATTTGTAATTGGTATTTCAGTGAATAAGTAACCGTTCCAAATAACATCATACTTTTTATAAAATAACAATTCTAGTTCTTGACTCAGATCTAGTTCTGAATTGAGTTAATTGCTTTCATTCAAATAAGGAACTGTATGGAAAACGTATCCATGTTTTGTTGATTATGAAGTTAATAATGAATATATTGTTTTATTCAAAATTTTTAGGTGAAGAATGGAAAAAATAATTGATTTAACAGGAATGAGACTTGTATTAATACTTAGTGAACTAAAAAGCTGTTGACTAAATATTAATACAAAAAGTTACTTATTTCACAAAAAAATTGCATTTCGCTATAGTTTTGTCACCCCTCATTAGTTTCAGTAGAATAATCTATGCAAACGATCAGATAAAAAGTTAATCCGATTTGCAAAACTTGGGTCTTAATTAAAATTTTACGTTTAAAAATGGTTTCTATGCAATGACACACACTATAACGTTATCTATGAATGAAATCAGAGGGTCTAGTCTCAACTACAACTGTCGGCCGAATGATCGTGTGGTAAAGCTGTAGCTTACCACCCTAGAGAATCCAGGTTCAAATCTGGATACCACACCTCCAGTTTTTCAGGAGGTATGGGATTCGGATTTAGTCAGGAGGAGTCAGGCCCGTTCAACCCCATCCTTCAACCATCCGGTTGATCCCATCATGGGTGTTGGCCAGATTCTGTAAGTGGCCGCCGTCAGATAAAGTATATCCCTCGTGACATATGGCGGCTTAACATATCTAAGCTAACCTTAACTACTATCGTTATTTTCGAAGTTTTGGTAACCAAGAGCAATGATGATGGCACTTGATTCGTGAGGTCATTTCGAAGGTACCGTCTTAAAGAGCATGACTAAACTATATTTCCAATTCTTACGATTAAATTGAAGGTCGATATTATTGAAACTGAAATAACGAAAAGAAAAAGTTGGCATTAGTGTATTCTTAAAATCGAAAGAAATATGGCTGCTACCATTGTTTCATTCGAGTGTTTACTGTTGTCAATATTGTTTGAATTTATTGTTGATGTAAATATTAGGTTATCGAATTTATAAGATATATTACAGTACATGAATTATTACAAACCAAACATCTAAAAATTAATTGATTAACTTATTTTAAGAAACTATTATGATTATTTAATGATTCATCATCATAATTTCTTGATTTCTTAAAAAAGCATCATAATTTTGAAAATTGCCAATCAAATTATAATATTGCTGTTCATAGACATTACTTTAATCATTAATTGAATTATTTTTATTACAGAAAATTATAATTCCAAATATTTTCAATAGTAATTAATTACTTTTATAAAATAAATATCTGCATTATTTTTGGGGGATTCAAGAAATGTTTGAAACATCAAAACAGTTCCTTCGATTGTTGGAAATCATGTATTTCGATGAAATGTAGAGTCGCGGAAATTCATAGATCAACATTGAACACGTGCACTCCATCAATGCACTCAACCAATAGCAGTGAGTTAGTTTGATCAAAACTGATCAAACTAACTCACTGTTATTGGTTGAATTCAGTACAAGCGAAAACTCTTGAACTCACATATTTTTTTGTCAACGATCAATGCACTCAACCGATCTGTTATTGGTTGAATTCAGTACAAGCGAAAACTCTTGAACTCACATATTTTTTTGTCAACAGATGACGCCACACTCCATTCTGGTAGAATACTATGGTGGACAACTTGGCTCTCTGATTTACACCAAAAAAATGTAACTTATAAATACAGAATAGCTGTAGTTTGATTTAATAATAAACAGCATACTTCTCCATACAATATACTCCTATACTTTCATTTGATAAAAATATAAATATTAAACACATTCCTCCATTTAGTACTTTGATATTCCTTTAATATCTACAAACCTAATTGCATTAATTAACAAAAATTATCGTGTCTATCTGCTATTTTTAATAGGCTTTATTCAGATGTCCATAAGATATTCGTAGTGGTAACGTGCCACTGATTTATACTTTTTGCATTTTATACTGCATTTATATATTATTATCTTGTTGCATTTTATGCAACAATACTTATACTGTTACATTTTTAAGGAAGCAACATAATATTTGCATTAATTGGGGATAATTAGTTAAACAATTTTCTTGGCATGCAGTTGTTTAGATAATTCTCATAAAATATTAAAAATATGAACAAAATAAATAATGGCAAAGTAAAATTGTGACTTTAAATTCGTACAAATTGAAATATTTTATAAACGTAAATCATGAAAATGGATTTGATGTTAAATTAATTTAGGAGAGGAAAATTAAGAAATTTCTTTTATTTTATTGTATTTGTTTTGAAGATAACCATAGAAAGTGATTCAGTGAATGCAGACAATGAAACTACTCTATGTTACAAATCTATTGAACATTTATATTGTCTTCATTCCTGGCATAATCTTGTTAAATACATGCTACTCAAGAACTACATCTGCATCTGTGCAACTATCCTTTAAATTAACATGTGTTGAGATACAAAACATTTGCAATACATTCCTGAATTATATATGGTATAAAATTTTATAATTATAGAAAAAACCAACACTTCAGTCATTCAAATCCAATCAAGTGAGTCATCATGCAATCAAATTAATTGAAAATAGCTTCGGGTTTATTTGATTGCAATAACCTTGATCAGATAGACGGCATGTGTGAGGTAAATATGTTGTCAGATAAATTAGAATAATTTGTTGACCTAATCCCTTCTATGCACATTTTCTTATTTGTTCTTCCTAACTGCAGCAATGAAGATAGCAGAGAGTAAATAGCAATAAACACCTTCAAATAAAATTGGTAAAAAGAAAATGAAATGACATTTACATAAGTAGTAAAATATTTTATGAAATTTAAAAAATTTCACTAATTAAAATAATTTTTTTATTATAATGAATGCTTTAAAAATATTAACAAAGAGATATTGAAACTTACTCGAATCATGAAATTCTTTTTTTATGTAAAAAATCCACCAACCCATAGTCCAATCGGAGTTTTCCCAAATCTCTTCATGAAATTCAGCCACTGCACATAAATGTTATAATATCTGTATCATACCCTAAGCACACAATTCAATATTATGGTTTACCTTAAGTTTGTAAGTTCAGCCACTGCACATAAATGTTATAATTAATATCTGTATCATACCCTAAGCACACAATTCAATATTATGGTTTACCTTAAGTTTGTATTTAATGGGCAGCTGAAAAGATGAAAATCGATTGCATTCATAGAAATTGCCATAAATCTAAAAGGGAACACAAGTTCAATTAATATGATACGAATTAGCGAAAATAGTAGAAAATAATTGAAATTTAAACTTACCAGAGATGTAAAGTGAGAGAGAGCCAGGGACGCCACACTATATAATATAATCAATATCATGCATCCTATAAACATTACTGCATCAAAAAAATGGATCTATGGAGAACAGTATTGCAGTGGAAAGAGAAAAACAACAAAGTAAATAACGAAACCGTATAGAATTGAGAAATACGTTTCTAAAACTTCATTTAATTGTTTAAAGTATAATAATAAGTCTGAATGCATATCTATTACGTTTTCGATGTTTTGAACCATTTCCCAATCGTTTTGTCTGATTTGTACTAAAGATTCATTCAATCGGCTTAATCTTTTCCATGATAGAGTTATCAATCTAGAGAAAAACGCTATGAAAGTGAAAAAAATAACCATTTATGTACAAATGCATTAAAGAAAAATTTATGCGACAGAAAACAATCTCGAAGGAGGAAGGTGCAACAAGCCATTGATAAAGATTAAAATCGTAGAGGACATTTACTCCAACTGTAGAAAGAATATATCCTGTAAAAGCTAAACGGTAAAAAGAAAAAGCATTTTCTATTAATTGGCTTTCGTTATAGTAGCTACTGATATCATTTGAAAATGGAATTTGTGTTTCTTTAAAGAACCTGAATTGATAAAAGGCAACGAGAAGAACTAATATGATTACTACTATAATATATACACCTTTAGTTGGATGTATATTTCTTAATCCTCTGCAGATGACTTCAGCTCTTAATGCTATTAAACAAAAAAGAATGATATCGAAAACGTAGAATGCTTCTACAATATTCTGATAAAAGGTATACTATAAGACTTTTCTTCTAGAATTTTTTGCATTATATTCATTGTCATTCATAATAACAATTCCAAATACTCGACCGACCATAGCTAAAGCACGTAATATTCCCATCGCAACTCAATTATTTTTTCTAGCGTGCTGCATTTTAGTCTGATGAAAAATATTCAGTGTTAGAAAAATATATCTCTGCAACTCAAAAAATGTCTTTTCGTATTTGCAAATTTAACGAAGAACTTCTGTGAACTGAATTATTTTTTCTAGCGTGCTGCATTGTGCTCTGACGAAAAATATTTAGTGTTAGAAAAATATATATCTGCAACTCAAAAAATGTCTTTTCGTATTTGCAAATTTAACGAAGAACTTCTGTGAACTATACTCGAAGTTAATGATGCAGCGGTTAAAAATATAATGGCGTAGACAATATAACCTTAGTTTATCCTTAGATGTTTATTGATTGCATTTGCATCACTTGTTTTTATTATCGATAATATTTATTTATGCAAGTTTTCGTTGTCGTTTTTTAATAATACTACGAAATACTTGAAGAAAATTTCGAAATGAATGAATGAAATTTTGAATGAATATTTTCAGTTCACTATTGTGACGATTCCGATTATACATTTAATGATTCGTTAATTGTTTGAAAAATAAAAATATCTAGAAATTTCATCTCAATTAATGTCGAAAATATTTATTTTGGCAATATGAACTTCCAAATGGTGCAAAATATATATATATATAATATTATAAAGCATATTATGAATTTAAACAGTGATGGAAAAATAATAATACACTAAATCAGTTTCAATTTTGCATTGATTATGTTTGTGAGGTCCCAGAGGACTCACCATCGTTTAATATTTCATTTATCATTGTAACTATACATTCATAATAATCAATGTTATTTAAATTTATTATTATTCTAAAAATTGTATAATTTAGCTTCTTATTCAATTTATAACATTTATTTGTCAAATTATTATATTATTTAATTCTTGTAAAAATTATAACTTCACACAATTTTTATCTAAGCTGAAATCAAGGAAACGAGTCAGCTTTCTTTCGATTCACTTTATCATAAACAGACGGGTTGGCAACCGCCTGGACGAGGAAGTAAGACAACAAAAATGTCGGACAACAAACAAGGAACTTTCCTTGCTGACAGCATGCTGACAGCATGCTAACAGCTAAGATTTCGACAACTAAATGATGTCAGAGTTGACTCACGAACTCTCCCCTGACGACAGATAAAAGGCGAGGGGAGAGGCCGAGTCGATGATGAGTTGTCAGGATTACTTAGCTGAAACTTAGCCGACAATCCGAAGATCCGACTCATCCCTTGTCCAGGTATGTACCGCTTGAGGAGCGATATACTTAAGTACACCCGTTTGCTCAAAACATCCACGAACCATTTGATGTTCGCCATTTTAACATTCACGAACCGTTAGCACATTCGCAAGTTCACGTACATTTGATATTTACAACCCATTTTAGTACGGTTGCCACTCAGATACGATTATCTAAATTAGCTAGGAATATATTTGAACAATCTAGTTCGTTTCTTTGATTTCCTATTATTTGTATTCGTTTATATTCAATATTTGTTTAATTATTGTAAATAAATGTTTTATATATATATCTTATATACCGCGTAATCTTTCCTTCTCCGACCCAAACCCCGGTGACACTTACTCATGCGACCTTAATTAATTAATTAAATAATTAACACCCTTGCCAACACATTCTGACAATTGTAGAATACATTCCGTCCACCGCTCGGACGTTCGTGTTTGAGACTACATAGTAAAAAAGTCTCTGGTGTCAGGTCTGACGTTTGATAATTATCGAATACAGCGCCACCTTGCGAGATTCTCACATGTTTATAAGAGATAATGTGGAATATTTTAAATAATATCGATTCCTGTTTAATCGGGAATCGATACCTAATTAATATTTAAAATATCGATTCCAGTTTTAGACAAAAGAATCGATACTGCTCCACTACTTTGCCTTGATAATAAATACTTTGCTAATTGATTTTCAGTCCATTTTCTGCAATTAGTATATTTTTGCTAATTATTATTTTGTTTCCTTAGTAAAAAAATAATATGTATTCACTTGAATGAAACCATTCAAGTGTACTGTGTAGCATTTAAAAAATATGTGAAAATATATTATATGAAAGCTCTTATTGATTTTTTCGTGTTTCAAATCAAATAGATCATAAAAATCTTTAGAAAAGTAATGATTTATATATAATATTGATGTTTTCCTTCATAATTTAGTGCTGTTGGTGTCGCAATTCACACAAGCAGACCATCAAAGCATCCTCCATATTGAATATGTATATGGATATTAGATAATGCTGTAAAGTTCTATCGACTTAATTCATGTTTATGTGGAGATAAACAATATTGATGAATTGTTGAATGGTTTTGATGACTATTGTAGAAACCATACTTACTGATTTCAAGATTTTAGCATATTTTTATTTATTGAATTTGATCCTGCTAAAGTTTTCCAGTTAGAAAATATTTTTTGGCCAAACAATACTACATTATCATCATTAATTTATACAAATTGATTTAATCTATAGTTATAAATATATTTACATTTTAAATTGAGGAGCTTATTTTCAAAACGCGTTATTTCCATTTTTTGCAATTTTAGAGGAAACGAAAAAACTGTGAGGAAAGTGAACATCGCAAATGTTTACAAAGTTTCTTTTCCCACCAGTAAATATTAGTAAAACATGAATGTTGATTAGTAGTTTCAAAAGCATAGGACCTTGAGAATTCGTGTAAAAAATATCTGAAATTTGGAAATAACACATTTTGATCGAAATGTGTGGAAATAATGCTTTTTGAAAATTTACAAACTGGAAATAACACATTTCGAAAGTTAACAAATTGGAAATAACCTTTATTGATTATTAGGAAGGTAGGAATTACATATGAAATTTCACATTAGAACGATTACCACATACTTTTAATGCGGAAAAATAAACAACCAAAATTGACATTGTACGAACCCATAAAGATTTGTAATAAAGTTTGAATAAGTACTGTGATAAGTTTGTTCATATCCTCATAACTTAACTAAATAAAAATTGTTCATAACTTAACTAAATAAAAATTTATATGATCTTGGAAAACTTAAATCCTATGTCCAATGTCTACCTCCATGCATATACATTCCTCTCCATCTATATCTTCCTCATGAGATTCATCATTGCTGTCATTATTAATAATTGCTGCATACCATTGCAGATCGTCTTGGTCTTGCCAGTTTTCACCGAATTATTTGGTGAGAAGATTACCTACATCTCTCCTTTTCTCTATTTTAATGGTCTGACCAACAGTAATTTCTTTCAATGCCATTTTTGTGTATGACTGTCCTCTTTTCAATAAGCATTTAAATTTTTCCAACGGCCCTTCAGACTTGAAAATTTCCATTGTTTTAACTTCACAGCGCAATTTTTTTTTCACCACTTTCTTTTTTATGATCACTCTTTTCACGTCTCGCAATTCTTCAACTTTCCTCAAATATTTCTGCAGATCTTTGATGTCGTAAGTTTTCCATGTATCCCCTAAATATTGAACCTTCCCATGTTCTGATAGCAAGTCAGCATATTCCTATATACACATATAACTCCAACGTATAATATTACACATTGGTTACGTTCAAAATGTTGGAAATAACTCATTCTGATGAGGAAGGACGATATTATTTCTTACTAAAGGGGAAATAACGTTTCTTGAAATTTATCGCTTTACGCAGTTCCTCCCCGCTTGGAAATAACGCATTTTGAAGAAATATGCGCACTTTACATTCATGTTTCGGCAGAATTCATGTATATAGACACAACAGATGGTCCCTTCTGGATAGAATCCAGACTCTAACGTGCATTCTACTCAAATACTGAATTTCGACCAAAAGTGGAAATAACGCGTTTTGGAAATAAGCTCCTCAATTAATATTGATTATGATGCACTTACTTATATTAAATATAATATATAGATAACAGTTTATCTTAGATTTAAAATAATTACTTTTTCTAAAATTAGCTTTTCCATCTTTAATAAGTTCTTTTATATTTTCATTACTTACTTCTTCCCCAATTCCTTCCGTGGGTGTCGGCCGTGTGATAAAGCTATGGCTTACCACGCTAGAGGATCCGGGTTAAAATCCGAGTTCCAGATAACAGTTTATCTTAGATTTAAAATAATTACTTTTTCTAAAATTAGCTTTTCCATCTTTAATAAGTTCTTTTATATTTTCATTACTTACTTCTTCCCCAATTCCTTCCGTGGGTGTCGGCCGTGTGATAAAGCTATGGCTTACCACGCTAGAGGATCCGGGTTAAAATCCGAGTTCCACACCTCCAGTTTTTCCGGGCTCGGTCCGTTGACCTCATCATGGGTGTTGGCCAGCCAGTGATGGGCTCTGCAAGTGGCCGCCACAAGATAATATATATATATCGTGCGATATGGCGGCTGAATTAATCTAACCTAACCTAACCTTCCGTGGGCGTTTTATAATTGTAGTTATCCCTCAGCCAGACCTCGCTAGCATGAGTTTATTGTTCGAGGAGGCGTGCATGCTGGGCGGTCTGGTATATGGTCTCATAGCAGATCCTAGTGACGAACGTAGGCATCGCCAGTAGTCTCGGCTATGTATAGGGAAACTCGAATGAGCCCCCAAGGATGGATGTGACAACCGCCAAATGATGCGAGGTGAACCCTTTAGTTGCCTTTTACGCATCCGTAGAGTTTGCTATTCACTCACACATTTAAACTATGGACGTAAAAAGATCCATTACTTGTCCCACATTGGGAGGTTCTTCTTTATTCAGGAGTTAATACTGATTCAATCAAGTTGCGGATCATAGTCCATTTCCCTATATTGGATGGCAAACTAGCCTCCAATCAAAGGTATAACATTGAACACGAAAGGCCAAAGGGTTTCAACCCCTTTAGGAAGCTTTTACACTACTGGGGTCAAATGATGTGTATATTCTGGCCCTATACTCACAGGCGTATTAATTACTTATTAATTTTTTTATATATATATTATATAATGGATAACTTAAGAGTTAGTCATGGACTCCCCTACACCTGAAAACTGAAACTGATAACATGTTTCAGATAACTTTTAATTTATAAATTCAAAAAATAAATTCAAATTGGTATCGAAAAAAGTGAATCAGCAAAAGTGCATCAGAATTTTGCTGATTCACCTTTTCATATCAATAAATACAGTAGGCCTGCATATATCCATGTATCAAGAAACATTCAGTTGTAGCTGTTTTAGAGATAAAATATCGATTTCGTTTAGTGATCGAAAAAGAATTGCATCTTCCATGGCACCTCATTTGAAAGAATTTGTGTCGAAAAAACAAGCCCACCAATCACATTAAATATTATATTATATTAAAAATGTATTCTATTTTACGTTTTTCTAAATAATATTCGCTTAATTGTATTAAAATTCTTACAGCTTTATAAATATATATTTTTATGTATAAGAACTTTATTTATACAAAATATGACATATTGTTTTGTAATATAGTATTTTTAAGCAGAAAGTATTTATGAAATTAGAATGTTGTGAAAATGAGGGGCGTACCAATTTCTTATGAAAAGTAGGGAGCACAGGTGGAAAAAGTTTGGAAACCACTGTCCTAGGAATTTATAATTAACTTTAACTACTACAATTATCATAAGAAATCAATAGTTTTTTGCTTTATCAATACAAAAGAGTAAAGCATATGAATTATTCTTTTATTTGCCAGTAGATGTGCAGTGTAAACATTTCCAAATTTGAAAGATATTCACATATCGAATCGGATCTAATATAACGATAGTCTAATGAAAATTATAAATAGTGAATAATAACTGGATTTTATCACAAAAGTATCTGATGTGATTGAAATTGCAATATATTATCGAAGTCTATTTGTGAGGAAAATTTGTTGAAACAATAAATATAATTGTCAGCAAAATATGCATTCAATTAAAGGACATAAAAATGATTTTGTGACTCTACATTTTCACAATTTTAGAAAGAATTAAAATCATTACTGCTTATTGATCAAGATAATTTTTCATAAACTGAAGACCAATTCAGCACAGATATTGATTCAGAATGTATCAATATTTGTGTATATTTCTTGCCCCCTTTTGAGATCATAACTTAATCAATCAACAATCGAGACACATGAATATTTTCTTATTATGGCTTCCATTTATGAAAGTTTCATCACATTGATTTTCGGACTAATTATATTATTTCACATTCAATTAATTATCATAGAAAGTAAGATAGTCAAGCATTCAATAAAAAATATTCAATGTTATGAATCAATTGCACATTAATTTAATGTTTTAATTCCTGGCCCATTCTTGTTACAGATGTGCTATTGAAGAATTACAACTGCATCTGTGCAATTACCAATTAAATTAACACGTTTTGTTACATAAAACATTTGCAGTTTTTTTGCCATTTGCTGGATTACATATAGTGTAAAAATTTTATAATTATACAAAAAATGATTAATTTATCAGATAGATTACTTGTATTATGTAAATGTGACGTCAGATGTATTAGAAAAATTTGTTAAACTAGTCCCTTCTATGCACATTTTCTTCTTTGTACTTCCTAACTCGAGCAATGAAGATAGAAGAGAGTAAATAGCACTAAATACCTTCAAATAAAATTGGTAAAAAAATAAATACACAAAATGACATTTACATAAACAATAAAATATTTTATGAAATTTAAAAAAAATTATACTATTTAAATTACTTTTTGTATTACAATGAATGCTTAAAAAACATTACCAATAGATACTGAAACTTACTCGAATAATGAAATTCTTTTTTATGTAAAAAAATCCACCAATCGACAGTCCAATCGGAGTTTTCCCAAATCTCTTCATGAAGTTCAGCCACTGAATATAATTGCAAAAATTAATATTTGTATCATACACTAAGCATATAATTCAATATTATGATTTACCTTCAGTTTGTATTTAATGGGCAGTTGAAAGGTTGAAGATCGGTTGAATTCACAGAAATTACCATAAATCTTAAAAAGAAACACTAGTTCAGTTAATATAATATGAAACAGTAAAATTATTAGAAAAATAATTCGAAATTTAAACTTACCAGAGATGTAAATTGAGAGAGAGCCAGGGCCGCCACACTGTATAATATAATCAATATCATGCATCCTATAAACATTACTGCATCGAAAATTGGATCTATGGTGAACAGCATTGCAGTGGAAAGAGAAAAACAAATAAGGTAAATAACGAAACCGTACAGGATTGTGAAATATGTTTCTGCAACTTCATTTAATTGTTTAAAGTATAACAATAAGTCTGAATGAATGTCGATTATGTTTTCGATATTTTGGACCACTCCCCAATCGTTTTGTCTGATTTGAACGAAAGATTCATTCAATCGGCTTAATCTTTTCCATAATAGAGTTATCGATCTAGAGAAAAACGCTATGAAAGTGAATAAATGACCATTTATGTACAAATGCATTAAAGAAAAATTTATGCGACAGAACGCAATCTCGAAGAAGGAAGGTGTAACAAGCCATTGATAAAGGTTAAAATCGTATAGGACATTCATTCCGATGATAATAAGAATGTATGCTGTAAAAGCTAACAAGTGAAAGGAAAAACCCTTTTCTATTATTTGGCTCTCGTTATAGTAGCTACTGATATCACATGGAATTGGAATTTGTGTTGATTTAAAGAATCTGAAGTGATAAAATACAACAAGAAGGATTAATACGATTGCTACTATAATATATACACCTTTAGTTGGATGTATATTTATCAATCCTGCGCAGATGACATCGGCTCTTAATGCTATTAAACATAAAAGAATTATATTGAAAATGTAGAAGGCTTCTACAATATTCTGATAAAAGGCATACAATAAGAATTTTCTTCTGGAATTTTTTGCATTATATTCATTGTCGTTCATAAAAACAATACCAAATAATCGACCGATCATAGCTAAAGGACGTAATATTCCCATCGCAACAGAATTATTTTTTCTAGCGTACTGCATTGTGCTCTGACGAAAAGTATTCAGTGATCACTAATTCAGTACTTTTCTGCAAAGTAAAATATATTGTATCCAACTCAAGAAATGCAGCGATTGATAAATATAATAAATAAATTCTGTCAACTACGTTCAGTGTCACTGAAGCAATACTTATAAATTTAATGCTATCGGCAATATAAGCTGGTTGGTTCTTAGCTTTCTATCGATTGGGTTTGCGTGACTTGTTTCCATTACCGTTTATATCACATCTATGGCGATGTTCTCAATTTTCTTTTGTGTTCATATTGAAAAGAGTGCGATTGACACGATAAAAATTAACGGTCTCTTTATAGACATTCGTGATAATTCATAATTTCTAATGCTATATGTAATAGTTAACGTATGTTATGATGGATTTAAAAAAATGATTTATCCACTTTTTTAACACGATAAAAATTAACGGTCTCTTTATAGACATTCGCGATAATTCATAATTTCTAATGCTATATGTAATAGTTAACATAAGTTATGATGGATTTAAAAAAATGATTTATCCACTTTTTTTACTTTATAGATAAGGATAAACTGATATTATGAAAATCCTCCTTTCGTTTTTGCACATTTACCAATAATATATCAGTGTAATTAACAATTTTAATACTTTTTAGAATTTTGTAAGTTTTGTGAGTTGTAAGTATTTATGTAAGTGGTAATTGAAACAATGGTGCCAATATATAAATACGCTAAATCAATTACGATTTTTAATTTATTACGATTAATAAGAGATGATGTTTATTGTGTAAAATATCGATTCCTGGTGTGGATCGAAAATCGATACTGATGCAATATCGATTCTACTAATTTACTTCCATAGCAACGTAACTGATTTTCAATCTATCATATTCACTATGTAAAGAAACTGTTTTATTTTGTTAATTATTGTTGATTGCTCTTACAATTAAGAATAAAATAATATGTATTCATTTGAATGGAATCATCACATATATGTGTATAACTATATATAATCTGTTTAGAATAATGATTTCTTTTATTAAGATTTGATACTGTAATAATATTTTTTGTGTTAGGCTGTCCTCAAACTAGTCGATATTGCAGCATCGACTAGTATGAGTGCGGCCTTACACAAAAAATCAATGAGTATGCAATGAGTTGTTCGTCGATCAGCTTCTCATTGCACTGATATCGACATCTCCGATGGAAAAGGGTTAGAATGGTGGCCTTACACAAAAAATCAATGAGTATGCAATGAGAAGTTGCTCGTCGATCAGCTTCTCATTGCACTGATATCGACATCTCCGATGGAAAAGGGTTAGAATGAGCAATATCTCGAATATCAAACATGTTAGATATTTGATACAACGGGATATACGGAAGGTCGGGAAATTGTTTCCTCCATTATTTGATAATTCAATCTCGTTTAAATATTTTATTGTTGGTATGCAGCAAAAATAGATCATATCCTGAAAGAATTCTCGAGACTGAAATTCAATACGACCTACAGAAAACTGGTGATAGTACAGAATTTAATTTTACGTTAAATCTCAATCAATATTCTAGGTTTAAAATTGAGCATAGAAAATTATCAAAACCAACAAATATTATATTAAAAAATTTTTAAATGATATCTGAATCTGTATTCATAATATGTATGCCATCATTTTATATAAATGCTTAATTTAGAATCAGTTCCTGTACAGTTTCAGAACATTTTCAAAAAATATATATTAAAAATCTGCCAAGAAGGTCTCTTTATAGACATTCGAGATAATTCATAATTTTTAATACTATATGTAATAGTTAACGTATGTTATGATGGATTTAAAAAAATGATTTAGCCACTTTTTTCCATTTCTACGCCCTTTCTAACCAAGAGATTACTAAGGGACGGACCAGTTCCAACCACGGGTTGCACCATACACATAAAGGGGAGCCGGGTGGAAAAGGACGGGGATGGTGAAGTCTTGATGGTGATTGGATAGCTTTAAACAGTTATAACTCAGAAACGGTGCCATTTAGACCATATGTTCATTCGGCATTTTCGACTTGATTCGACGTCCTCCATCAGCACACAAAATATTACGACGAAGTTTTTCTTCATCCTGTATATAATGCTAATCAATAAACATGTAAAGCGTAGTCAAGATTATAAGGCGGGCATTATTATTCATTTGGCTATTGCTTCAGTATGTTGCATTGATTGTAATTGACAGAAATTACTAATTAATTGCCTTTTTCTTTGTTCCGAATAATATATATTTCTATATAGAAATAGGTGTTGAATTGTTGGTTGGTAATATTTTTTAATAAAAAGAAAATGCCGTACGTCAGAGAGAAAAATTCCATTGCCATCAGTATATTACGTCCTTCAGATGTGGTCGGTCGATTATTTGGAATGAATATTATGGAAGATAATGAATTTGATGAAAGAAATTCAAGAAAAAAATTGATGTTGTATGCCATTTATCAAAATTTCTTAGAAGCTTTTTACATTTTCAATATAATTCTATTTGGTTTAATAGAATTAAGATTCGAAGTCATCTGCGGAGGATTCATAAATATGCATCCAACTTTCGGAGTATATATTAGAGCATTTATGGTAATAATTTTACTTTTGTTAGTTTATCAATTCAAATTCTTTAAAGGTACAAAAATTCCGGTTCCAAATGATATCAGTAGCTACTATAACGAGAGAAAACTAATACAAAAGCATTTTTCGTTTCATCTATTGTTTTTTGAAATATATGTTCTTTCTGTTATTGCAGGAAATTTTTCCTTTGATTTCAATCTTTATCAATGGCTCGATGCAACTTCATCATTCGAGATTATTTTCTGCCGTATAAATTTGTCTTTAATAAATTTATGCACGAATAGTCACTTTTTTACTTTCTTATTCTTTTTCTGTAATTTAATAATTTTATTAAGGGAAAGACTAAAACGATTGATCAATCTTTCGTGCAGATCAAACACTATGACTCCGGAGTAATCCAAAATATCCAGATCATAATGGATATGCATTCCGATTTACTGTTGTACTTTAAACATTTAAACGAAGCAGGAGAAATATATTTTGCAGTCATGTACGGCTATTTTATTTGTTTCATTTGTTTTTTGCTTTCCGCTATAATATTGTTCTCTATAGATTCAGTTTTCGATGCAACAATGTTAATCATATGCATAATTTCAATAATAATATACATTTTGTTATCACTCAATCTTTCTCGGTTTACGTCTCTGGTAAGTTTAAATCTTTAATTTATTGTATTATTTACGTTGATTATTAACCAATTATAAAAAAAACCTAAGCCACCTTCAACGTATTAACTATCGTTCGAAGTGGCAGTACCATTCAGATTAAAACTAAAATTGGATAATTGTTATTTTTTACTGTAAAATAATGTTGATGACGATAATAAATATGAATTGTAACAGCAGCAGACTTTCGTAAGTATTGCACTGCACTGATATTAAACGCTCTATGAGACGGCATAGAAGCATCAAAGCAACAAATTCGTACGATTTCGGATTTATGTGTGTATAAAGATTTGAAAAATCGCTCCAAAGTAAATCAATAAAAAATGTGGAATTCAAAAACACCGCTTAATATCAAAACGGCGTGAAACAGAACAACGATAAGATGGGTCTTACTGTGTTGATGTTTGATATTGATGGAAAATTCTTCACCATCTGGAAAATAATTTTAGGAAATGTTAGGCATTAATTACACTGGTGATTATAATTTGTTGCAAATACCATGCAAAATATAACAATTTTAATAATGACGTAACATTTAACATATTAGTATGTACTTACTTTTCATAAATCACACTGTTAAACTGTTCTTCATCTATTGGTTTGCATTTGTGTGCAGTGAATTGAAACGGAGGTATTTTTGCTTTATTTACTTTATAAATACCCGACCATTGTATTTTTGAAAAAAACAGCAAATGTTATATTTCTAATGCACCATATTATAAATCCTAGAAATTACTTGTAATAATCTTTATGAAATTGCACAATGAGTTCATAAATGTGGTCTTAAATTAAATTGGTATTATTTTGTCGCATTTTATTGCCAATCTTTGCATTCCACTACTTGTTTTTCATTTTATTAGTATGTCCTTCTCTAAATGTAACTAGCTGTCGTGGACATTTTTATTAAAGCTATGTATTTTTGATTTGAATATCTAAACTGAAGTTATATTAAATGTATACGTAAGCGATATTTTTTGAAATTTTAAAACAATATTTACTCAATATCCGATTTATATTATTGAAAAAATCATTCATGTAGATCAGTGATAGAATATCGAAAATCTTTCGAGTGATAAAATCAGGAAACATATATAATGGCAGCTATAACGTATACAGATCGGTGTAGCTGAGAAACTGTTATTAGCCTAAATACAAATATTCTTATCTGTAGATAGGGTTTTAGTTATGTGATTTAATATATACGAGTGAATTTTGGACACTGAATTCGGGCCCGCTGCAGTGTATCACTCTGTACCTCATCATAATTCAACTAGGAGTGACACCTTAGTGAGTTAAACAATCGTCTTGTTTATCGTTCCAGCTAACTCGGAGTACTCTGTCCTCCACGACATAAGAACAAAACAAGACAACGATTAAACAAAAAAACAAAACAAAACAAGAACAAACGAAAGAGGAAACAAAACAAGAATTACGATTAAATAAACAATCATAGGACACGGAGGTGTCGAGATGAGGGCAGAGAATAGAATGTTACCGATCAGTGGATCCGGGAGAAAAAGGATTGATGTACGGGTTGATCGGGAAAGAATCGTTTTTTGAATTTCTGGAGAAGAGTCGCATATCCCCGGATGAGTTGATCCTCTTCTGCAGAGAAGAGTCAGTAAAAAGTTCGGTCAAAGTAAAAATGGTGTGAGTGCCTGTGCGTCGAAAGGAGCCGAGGAGAAAAGAAACCATATAAAAAAGTAGAGAGAAACAAAAAAACAAAATAACAGTGCTACAAAAAGATTCCGTGCGAACTGTCGAAACTTTTCAACATTGGAAGACGAGAGACTGTATAATTATAAGGTATTTGTCATCCGACGATGATTGTCTGGTTTTAAGCGTGCAAAGAATAATTTCTCCAATAAAGGAAGTTGTTCTTTTACCATCCTAATCTCTGTGTCATTCCGTTTAGTGCTCGCTACCCATCCTTATCCGCGCCACAGAACGCAGGTAGGCCAAAAGCCTGTTCGTATCGTCCTAGAGTTCCATAAAAATCTAACGATGAATGAAATAAAGAGTTACATAAAAGGAGAAGGAAATATCGTTTACATTACAATATCTTTAAATTTTCGCACCAAATTTTACCGTGAATTCGTTGTTGCAGTTTTGAAATGAGTGATGAGAAACATAAATTGAAAATGAAAATCGAGTATATGAGGAACGGTAGGAAAATGACTTTTTGATAACAAATCACATGAGTAAACTGCTTTGTTTAACGAACTTTTACCTAACTTTTGTGATTTTGGTCGGAAAATAATAACAATGTTTGATAGTATTTATTTGTGTGAAAGTTCCTTTTCTAACATGAAGATAGTCAAGAGCCGATGCTGAACCTGCCTTCGAGATTCTTGTCTTTTACATATTCTGCGGCTAACTACAACAGGAATGGATGTAAATATCCAGCTGTTTTAAATGCTGCTGCCCGCCCTCACTTATCACAGTGAATAGGTACATACATATTTTTTTATATTTTTTAACTGTTTATATTTTATAACTTTTTGTTAACATTTAATATGTTTATTGGACGTAATCTGATAAAAATAATTGTGTAATAAGATTTGTTAATCCAGAAATAATATTTGTTTCCAAAAGCATTATATTTTTGCGTTCCGTTTGTTGAGACAATAGGATATCAAGTACCAATGCCCTCCTCCTTTTCTGTAACTGAGGCCCTCCATATCTCTAGTAAACATGGCTATGGCGAACGAGTTTATTATAATTGGACAGAACTGATATATAATTTTTTATTAAGTAAAGTTGAGCGTTAAAAAAAGTTGCTCAGACGGGTTTCATTGCATCGCCTTCCTACTTACTACCGGGTTAGTAATAATGTAATATATAGTAAAATAAATAATATTTTCCGTGAGTAAAGTAGAAATTAATGGATTACAGAATAGGAAATATTTTAATATCAAACTGGAAAAGAAATGATAATTTAAACTTGATTTCTGGATCTGTTCGTTTCCAGGTTCCATTTAATTGTAAACTTTATTCATGGAGTCCATTAGTGCCCTGTTCTCTGCAGTTTGAACAACCCATCCTCAGAAGTGAACAGCAAGTGACAGGATTTGTTTCTTTCGACTTCAGCTGCCACATTTCCCATTCATTAGAGTGGAAAGTGATGATATCTGTTACCAAAACATAATGATCAATCACAATCACAGTTGATAACGATGAAGTAAAGATTTTCCAGCATAAGACTGCCACTATATCAGCATTTCATATTTACTCTAAAGCATATTCTTCTCTTCAATACATGTCATGAACCGCACTGTTTTACACTTGCAGGTTCACATGAAAAATATTAAAACAATCCATTTCAAAATTTAGCTGTCAATTAAGCATTTTAAAGTCTTATCATTAAATGAATAGGTTAGAGATTATGCGAAAAGCCTCCATATACCTACAACAACTAATAAAATATACAGCAGTATCATCTCATGACGACGGTAACATTGACAAACCTTCTATTGTTAAAATAACAGCTTTCATTGAGTTATATCCTCAGATGGATAACAATCTGGAATAGCATCCGTTTATCACATTGGATGATCAGGGTGCACTTCCGAGTTTTATACCTACACTGTATAAGATTGGTCCTCATCTAGCTAGTTAAACCTAATCCTCAGCCTTCTGGTTTATTCTCGATAAGTACTATTCAGCCTGTGATAGTTTTAAAAGTGCCCGCCCCTAGATACACTATATCCCATGTGTGATATGCCTAACAAAAAGTTGAGTTCTGTCGTGCGGTGACTTTGCTAATATTCTTCTTTACAATAAAATTTCATGTTGATAGATATGGAATAATAAAAACATATTCCGGAGTAAGCACATAAGTTTACATTTATAGCTTCCTGGGATCAGAAAGATCAAGTCCGTTTAAAGAATGTACACAAGTCGTTAGAGAAATGCTGAATATTACCTTTTCGCATGCTATTTCGCTACTTCAAAGATTCTATTTCTTTCGAACCATTAGAACATTAGTGGATGTTCATGTTTATCCTTTTGCCGAATAGTCTTCAATGCTCGTGATTTATTCGATGGTGAGAAATATTGAGTACGAGACGTCTGAGGCTCTGTCAGCTATTCTTCGCAAAAAAATCCTTAATTTTCATGCAAAAATCTTCTAATTCAAAACAGTGCTTAATTTAACATTCAAAGTATTAAAATCCAGTAACTTGATGGATAATAATTATAAGCCAAATAACCAACCTCTTAATTTAAAAGATCATTTCGGCCGAAATTCTTCTTGCTGTAACTTTTATTCTAGGTCAAATAGAATAAAAGTTACAGCAAGAAAAAACTTCTTGAAAACGTTTTTGCTTTCCAGAAACGTTTTCAAGTGGATATAAATAAATTCTCAAATTTGATACTAGAAAACAAATTAGTAAAAGAACAGTAATTTCTTATACTTAAATAGAATAATTCTCGTATACTCAGATAACTCCGTAGATTTTGATGCGATTTCTTTATTAGATATCTATTATACTACATAAGATCCTGAGAAAATTTCAGCACAATCAGATGAACACAAAGAATGATATCAGATCATTGATTAGATATTTTTTCAGGAAAATTTAACAACTTTTCGATATCAAGTAGAGGCATTTTGTTAGGATTCTGTTTTGGCGTTTCTATAGTAACGAATATTTGGAAAGTAATCGAAAATGTATTATTATATTTTCTATTGTAGCGAATTGTTAATAAATAATCGAAATATAAAGTATATAAATTCCATATAAAATAATGAACGAAAATTAAAAATAAAAAAACTAGATTATTATTAGAATTTTAAATTGTTACATTAAATAGTGATAAACAAGATATTAATTGTTTTTCAGTAAAAGTAATGAAAAGTAAGTGGAAGTATTTGAGAGATTATTTTATGCGAGAGAGAAAGAAATCCCTAAACTAAAGTCTGGATCAGATGGAGATCTCAAAAAATCAAACTGGCAGTATTTTTATATGATGACATTTCTCCAGACAACATTACACATGGAAAATTCTGTCAGCAGTTTGGAAACTTCTATGAAATTTCCATCAAATGAAGATATAATAAATGGAATTGAAGAGAGAACAACACAGCAAAAGGATGATGAATGATCATTTGAAAGTTTTTCACTAAGAAATGATAATTACTTACATGAAAAACCAATAACCAAAAAACAGAAGAAACAATCAGAGTTTGATGAGTTAATCACTTCCACAATGGAGAAAACGACAATTAAGATTACAACTTCAGGAAATAATTATTCAAGAATTAGAGGAAGCTGAAGGCCTTTCATGTACAGATATAATTGTTCAACCTTAACCTCAGTATAAATCTTTGCAGTTCCAAAATTTAATTCATTTTTTGTGTTATATTAAAAAATTTATAATAAAAAAGTTAAATTCTGGTACAAGATATGTTTTTATATTTGTAACATTTCATATGAGAGTAAATTAAGTTACCTCATATTTAATTTCAAAAAATTAATAATATTGGAAATAAGTAAAGATTCCATATACTAATAGAAATTTTTAAGAAACTAAGAAATTGCAGTTATTGCAAATTGATTTGATAAAAGCATAGCTAATGTATAATTAAGAATGATAATTTTTGGAGTTGTAATGCATAATACTAGCAGTAATATAATTATTATATAATGCACTATATCAGTATCGTATACAGGGTATTATAAGTATCTTGCATCGTATTTTTTGCTAAATAGGTTGTGATCTATTGAAAATCGGTGATCCGAATCTGAACCTCCCCTTGTAAGAGAAAGAACTGTTATATTTGTTAGATTTATGGGCAACATCAATGTGCCAATAGATCCTTAAAAAATTTAGCCATCTATTTTAATTATAAATTGTTTAACAAATTCATCATTAGAACATTTATCTTTATTTCTTTCTTCTTTATATATATATTTCTTACACATATTTCTGTTCTCTTCTATATACAAGGTATCCCAAAAAAATGTATTCATAAGATATTTAATATATAAAACATGAAATTAATATAAAGAATTATCATTAAAAGATATTTTACTTATTTAAGTTTATTTAATGTCCTGAATATTTAAAATATGTACTATCAGCTTCAATACATTCTTAACACCAATATATAACAGATTGGTATAATGCTTGAATTATTTGTAATGAAATGTTGTTGCTAGTAATATGAATTTTGCATATTAAAAGTTCTATTATCCTTTTTTTAGCATACCCAAAATATTTTGAAATATAAGGATATTATATGAAAGTCAAAATATATGGATATAATATGAAAGTCTGAGAAGACAGTATGTTATTTGAAATGTGTACATTTTTTGAGACACCTTGTATATTTCTATATGCATCAATATACCTTTTTTTTATTTTTTTATCAAATTATATTATAGAGAAATTATGTAAAGTCAGATTACATATAATGAGATACTCGTACAGGAATATCTCACAATTATAACTACTATTTTAACTAACTGCTGAAAACAGAATACATATAATTCTTCTAAAATGTAAACAAACTAAATCTTTGTATTCTATTCTGTGCGCTGAAGATGGTTGTTTATCAACCAAAAAGATTACAATAAAATTAAATTATTGTTTTCAACTGCTGTTAAGTGCTATTTTTAGAAGAATTATATGTTGTCACAGTTATGGCAGTTATATTCTAGACCATTGCTGTAAAGTGAATCATAGCTTTTTTTCATTTTTTAGTGCATATAAAAGCCTAAAAACAAATTTACACTATTATTCATTAAGTGCCAATACCTATGGAATATCCAATACCTTCAGTGCCAATACCTTTGACCTCAAAAACTCTTTCAGATGGCCATGTGTTAAAGTATTCACATACCATTTTGGAGGATCCAGATTCAATTCTGGGCCTCACATCTCCAGTTTTCAGGATTGAAAGGTGCCATATTATGAAATAATTGTAAAGTGAGGTATACCTGTATTTATATTATCATACATTATATGGAGTATATGTATAATATGTCTAAATGCTTATAATGCTAGAAAATCAAGAAAAACTATTATGGAAATATCCTAATATTTCAGATTTATTATTTCAATTGTATATACAGGTAGGCCTCTATTAGTGCAAATAATAGGTCCCACGAATTTCTCGCACTATTCGAAGTATTAATTCAAAGCAAGAACCAATTACTATATGTAAAATATAGTAATTCGTTCTTGCTTTGTGAGATTCCGGCCATTAGCCAACCTCACAATGAATAACCCCACAATACTAACTGTTTAAGAAATATTTATTTTCATATTTTACATCGTTGTTCATCATCTAAATTAATAACTTAC